>RJWT010048516.1:0-11142 GCA_004365215.1 Cuniculus paca | reverse complement strand
TCTTCTCTCTGATACTGAGTTCATCCCACTCGGTTGCCCCACTGATCCCATCCTCTGTATTTATCACAATGAATTGGAGGAACATAAATAAGTTCATAAAGGTTCTGATAACTGATGAGATGCACATTTTCAAAGGATTGTTTAGAGAGATTAAAATGTTCTGAAGATTGAGACTGGCATGTGTAGAGCTTGGCCAGACAGAATTGGATTTGATTCAAATGATTTTGGGTGCTGTCGGTACAGGAGGACTAAGTATGTGGGCTCTAGAATCCAGCTGGGTTGGAATACTGCCTTGTCCACATTATTTCCCTATAGTTCTTCCCCTGGTTGCTTAGGGGATCTTTCTGATGCTCACTGGCATTGCTCTAAAATGAAGGCAATAGTTGTTGCTGCCTTGTGAGGTCATTTAGATGATTACATGAGATAATGTACATACTATATTGATCAGTGGTTGGCACAAAGTAAGAGTTCAAGAAATGATATTCATTATAACTATAATGATAATTATAAGGGCATCACTTCACAGTAGCTTGAGTTGAGCAAACCTACATTATTTCACAAACATTGATGTTGCTTTGTTTCTCTTTCTACTGGTAGACCTTTTAAAGAGTCCAACTTTTATTCTGTTTTCTCTGCCTAGTTAGTGCCAGACAGAGAGTCTCATGGTAAAAATATATTTAAAATTTCCATTTACTTTAAATAGTAAGTCATAAAATTAATCAATTATAGTTTATGAGGCTATTATGTTCCTGGGTGGTTTGAAGGTAAGAATCTAAAACATAATTTGCTAAGAACAATAAGACTTTAGCACATAAAATTCTATTTTCTAGAAAAAGGAAAGGATAAACCTGCAGTGGGTATTTTTGTCTTAGCATACTTTCTGCTTTGGAAGCCTGGTTCCTGTTTATCATTCTTATGGACTGCATGGCCCATCCTGGCCACCATGGATCACCTTGTTTCAAAACTTTTTTTTTTTTCCTCACAAAGTGTGCTTTTTGAAAATATAAATAACAGGGTCATAAATTCCTGATCCAGCATGCAATGACCTTTGTGACCTGCTACCTACTTGTATTTCCAAGACATTCTTCCCAACCTTTTCCAATAAAAAAACATCTCCACCAACCCAACCACTTCCGCACACTCAGACTGTAACCTTTACCTAGGAAGTCCTTTCTCATTTTCTTCCTGCACAGTCTACTATATCCTTTGTGGAATCAATGTGATTATATTCTACTGCGTACATACCATACTAAGTATCAGGGACTCTTCTCGGTGTTTATTACACATACACTAATTCAATTTCCACTGCAGTCCTGTGGAGGTAGTAATATTATCATCTGTACAGAAGAGAAAAGTGAGGCACACAAAGGTTAAAAAACCTGGTCAAAGTCATACTAAGGATAAGTGGAAGCTACTTCTTTTGTTTTGTTTTGTTTTGTTTTGTTTTGTTTTGTTTTGTTTTTGGCAGCCTCTTCTAATCAGTCAACATTAATTCTGCCCCTCCCTTCTGGCACAGAATCTTGTTTATATTGCCATTTTGGTGTTTGTTACAGTCTGATGTGTTATACATTCCTTACATTTGAATTCTCAGTTTCTAGCACAGAAGCTCATATTTAGCTAGTACCTAACTGATGTTTACCAACTGCATGAATTCAAATAAGAAAAATACAGCTTCATATTCTTCAGGTTTTCTTAACACTGTGCGTGCTGTGCTCTTGTATCTTTAGTTGGTTGCAAAACTGGGCGTAGTGGAAACTGAATAGAAATGTGAGTGGTTAGAGGAAAGGACATAAACAATTTCAGAGATGGCACACTTTTGTAAAATGCATGCTTCAATCCACAGTAGAACCAAATGCTTTACACACTTCTAAATCTTGAAGAGTTCCTGAAGAATGTAAGAAGAAATTGAAAACATAAAGCATAGCTTTCCAAAGTCCCAAACCTTTATAAACAAACTCCCTTTTTTCATTTCTATACATTTTGTTTTATTTCCAGCCATCCGTATTAGGAGAGTGAAGAGCCTCTTGAAACAGCTGAGCTTAGTTTTGGCAGTAACTCTTCTGCGAAGACTCTTTACTGCCTCATTCCTCCAGGATGCTCCTGTCCTCTGAGCTGTCACAGGAAAGCCGATGATGTACGGCATTTCATACTCTTCCTTGAAGATCACTTATCTTGGTCAATGGTTTAAGTTTAGAGTCTCCATGTTACTGTGGGAAATCATCAGGTGTCTCCTAACATAATATCTTAGTATCCACTTCAGCCTTCAAGAAAGCTGTGTGGCAATGAGCAACTATGTCTTTATTTCAAAGATGAAAAATGAATCATGGGATGTTTAACTCAACATAACATCACTTTTATGATTTTTGAGTTAATGGTTATGAAGCATGGTGTTGCAGATCCAAAAAAAAATAACACCATGGCTTGCTTTCAAGAAAGCTCACTTTCTAGTTAGTCAGCAAGACATTTACTCAAGTAACTATTCTGCTTTATAGTCTTTCCAGCACTCAAGAAATGCGATGACTCGGAGGAAATAAGGAGCCCTTCTGTCTAGGCATAGGTGTTGCAGGAAACGTCTGCAGAGGGAGAGGAACCTCTGGACATCAGGGAAATACGAACACTGGCTACCTGGGAGGTATAGAGGGAGTGAGGTGGGAACCGGAACTGTAGGTAGAAGAAAAAATATTCATGAGCATAAAGGCAAAAAGAGAAGCTTAAAATATTGTTACATCAGAGCATGGGATGATTAACAATTTAAAAGGAGAAGTGGAAAAAATGAATAATAAAAAGAATGTACAGCCTTTAATCTCATATAAGAATGCTATAAAAGAGAAACACAAAGGTTTAGAAAAATTAAATGCAAATAAATGACTTATTAGAAAGCTAGATATGCTGGTTCATAGCATCTCATTTAATGGTGTTGTAACTGTTTAAATAAAACTGTAAAGCCTTCCTGAATAGAACATAAGTCATCAGGACTTGAGAAATTAGTATCAAGACTTCATTAAAAATTTTTAAAAGACTGATCACCTTAGACAAAAACAAGTTTAAATTAAGGCTTTGTCCCATCCATTTAAATCTTTTCACACTGACATTAATTTTTACAATAAGTAACAGAGAATCTGTTATTAACTAAGTAAATTCTTAGAATTGGTTTTAGGAAATTGAGAAAATACAAAGATGACAGTTCCAAATGAAATGAAGTAATCACTGCTATTAATATTCATATAGAATTATATGTATTTTTTGTAACAAGTAATTTGGCAAGTCAAAAAAATTTCATCAAACACTCAGAATAAACCAAGGAATGTTGCATGTATCAGAGAACAGATCCACGTTTGAAATCAGAAATCTGGATTGGGGATAAAAATTGTGACCCAGTGATAATACTGGTTAATTTAGTCTAAAAATAATATCAGTGTCTCTTTAGGCTTCAATTCACAGTACAGTGCCTTAGTGGGAAGCAGTTTCCTAAAATGTGATATCTGATGGACTTTTGAGTCCTTCCGGAATTACTGCCTTCTTCAGTCAGTTGTCCTAGAATCTGTCTTAGAGCTGGGTCTCATTTCTTATTAGTAGTTTCAGCTTAAGCAAACTTAGAAAATTGCATATTGACACAGAGAAGGTTTATATTTCACTCCACGCTGAGGACTTTTAGAAAAGGGTGAAAGTTAAGGCAATGAAACTGTTACTGCTTGACATTCTCCACAATATGTAGAAATTTAACTATCAACTGAAAATAATTTACCAATGCTATCATGAACATGTCAAAACTATTTTTTGGGTTGCTTTGCTTTTTTTCCCTTTTTTTATTAGTATATGTTTGTGATACATAATAAATGTATTCACTGTGGCAACAGTTACACATACACATCGAATCTCAATCCTCATTACTTCCTTTTCCTTCTCTTGCATCCTATTATTATTTTGAATTTACATTGAAATATTGACCTGAATCTCATGGAAGAAGAAAAATACTAATTTTAAGGGAATTATTGTTAAGTTTACTTAACCTTGGCTAAATAACACTATTACCAGGGCCTCAGCATAACACACTTCACATTTTTAGATTTATTCAGTTATTTAATCAGCTTTGAGGACAGTCCTTACTTACAATTCACCATTCATGCACAGAAATGTCAAAGGCTCTAGAATGTCTTTTCATCTTTGCTCCAGGAAGTGAACAAGAGTGTTTCTTATTTCTGAAAAAAGAGGCACTAGACTTTTCCTACCATTTGCCATAAGCACATGTTTAATTCATATATTTTTCTCCTATGCACATATTATTTGACCACTTGTTTGCCTCACATGTAAACTAATACTGACTATAATATGTACTTTCATTCTATATGCACTCTCAAATTATTTTTAGATTCATAATCTTATTGGATATTTCCAATCAACTCATTGATACCTATTTTTAAAATATTACATACTCCCTATACCTTTAAAATATTGAAACAATGAGCTATTACCTCAACTTTAAAGATAAGGAGCATAAAATATTGAGAAACAAGGTGAATATGAGTGCTATGAGTTACCAAAATATAAAATGGTGTTAATAGTCATCTTCCAGTGACAGCTTGTAATACGCAGTTGTGTATTTACATCAACTGATTGTAGTGAATTCAATACAAAGACAATCCCATTCATATGATAAGAACTAGAGTAATCTAGTTTTTTTATTAGTATGTGTTTGCAGTAAGAATGATTGCATTCCTCACAGGGAGTTGGTACATAACACATCAGAACTCTCTTTTAATTCCTTTTCCCTCTACTCCCTTTCTTCTCCCTCCATTTCTTGGTCTCCTTCCTTTTTGCAAAAGGTCTGTCTCCCTATATCCTATTATCTGTCTTTCAATTTGCTCTTTATTTCTACTTTGGGATTCTCACATAAAAGAAACCACTTGATACTTAAGCTCATGTGTCTCATTTATTTCATTGAAAACCATCCTCTTCTATCTTACCCTGTAAATAGCTGCCTTCTCTAAAGTACTGTTTTTATAATCCTGCTTTGCATTTATTTGTTAATGTGTCCATGTTCTCACTAGAAGAAACGCTTTAAGGAAATACCCATGTTATTGTTGGACGGATTTTAGCACGTAGTAGACATCAATAAATGCTTGTTGCATGTATAAATGGAATGCTAATTTGTTGTAGTGTATGACTTGATTCCTTATAAGTTCCTATTTGGTTAACACTGAGAGACCAAAGTGTATAGGACATGACAGTTGCCTATCACAAAAGACCAGCCTATGGTCACAATGGAGTGAGTACAATTTACAAGCATATAGAAGTGGGCCTGCTCCTGGCCAAGGTTTATTACCTTTGTGTCTGATTCCTTCAGCCCTACGTTAATGATCTGCCAGCTGGAAGAAAATTTGGAAGCCTTTCATTTTGGAGTGACCTGCTTTTGAGGTTATCTGTGAGGAGTGAGCAAAAGCAGCATTCATCATATAGATTAAATGAGCATACAGTGGTCAATAAGAGCAATCAATAAAGCATGCTAAAATAACTAAATGAGTGAATAAATAGGCAAAATAAAAATAAATGAACTGCAATCACAGCATGATGCTATCAGAATGAATAGGCAAGATTCTGTTTCATCCCTATCTGCTGCCCTCAGCAGCTTTGAAAAATAATTGCCATGTTGGGTTAAGGGTCCTGGGTTTCATAAGGCAGTTGGTGCTGTTTCCCTGCATTTCTACAGTTAGAATCAGCTGGCAGCTAGAGCCAAGCCGTGGGGAATCAACAGAAGTGACCCATGACTTGCACTCTGTTGTTTCGTGCTAACCACCAGCTCACTCCTACAATCTCCCAGGACCACTGTCCATCTCCAGCTCAGCCAGCCAGGGTGGTTACATTTGGTGCTGACGAAAGACAAGGAAAGAGAGGTTGGAGGGAGGGATAAAAGTGAGACCCAAAGTCAGGCACTCATTAAGATATTTTCCCTTGATCAAAATAGTTTGGTTGCTTTTCCTTTCTAACTCTAAATTCTTGTATGTATGTATTATTAAACAATTTCAGAAAATATATAGAGTACCATAACAAAAAAAGCAGAAATCATGCCCAGCCTGCCCAGCCACTGTATCATTCTGGACAATGAAATATGTTGCCCACATTACCACATGCAAGAAGGAAAATCTGGATTAAGACTGGGAATTAAATCTTTGTCTCTCTTATATAAAGAAAAACTTTTAAAAAAAAAACCACCACCACCACCAACAAAACCCAATGAAATAAAGAAGTTTCAGGAAAAATGACATCAAGACAACAAAAGTTCTAATAAGAATGACAAGCATTACCAGAAATGTAAAACAGACACAGACACACACACACACACCACACAATCTTTCAGGGGAAGGAAGAAAAGAGAGTAATCCAATCAGTCTGTGCCCAAAATGGATGACACTGAAAAGCAAAGACATGAGCTCTAAGAACAAAGACAGATACAGAGGAAGGAAGTGGGCAGGTACAGAAAGAAAGGAGAGGAAAGACAGCATAAGAAGGTCTTTGCCACTAGAGTTAGAGCCACCTCATGAGAAAGAGGATACCCCAGTATTTTACCCTCTTGGATCAGTTAGAGAGGCTTGGCACTGCCACATTCCTTTTAATTTTTTTTTATTAAACAACAAAAATATTTTTGATGGTAAAAATGAAGGAAAAAAGTTTCAGCTATATCCAATATCTGTACGTCAAAAAGGGCAAATTGCTCAGCATTATAAAGGGGAAAAAAATCAATAGAGGCAACTGAGCTACAGATTTCAGCTAGACTTTTTCACTGTATGAAATAAAACATGTCTCACCTAAAGAGATAAAAACTTACGTCCATACAGAAATCTGTATAAGGATGTTTATTTACAATCGAAAATAACTTGCAAGCAACGGAGATGGCCTCCAGTAAGTGAGTGAATAGATAAACTGTGGTACAGACAATGGAAAAATTACCCAGCACCATGAAGAAATGAGCTGACAACCCATGAAAAAGATCTGGAGGAATTCAGATGCATATCACTAAGTGAAAGGTGCTATCTGAAAAGCTTGCCTACCGTGTGATCCCGACCACAAGGCATTCTAAAAAGGCCAAACTACAGAGACGGTAAAAAGTAAGTAATTGCTAAGGATTGGGAGGAGAGAGGATGAACAGACTGAGCAAAGATGATTTTTAGGGCAGTGAAAATACTCTCTATGGTGCTAGAACGGTGGATACATTTGTCCACCATTCCATGGACTGTATTAACCCTGGATTGTGTGGCACCAAGAGCGAACCCTAATGTGAAGTGTAGACCGGGAAAAATCAAAACATCATGATGCGTCAACAGGGCAGGCTCCCAGCTTCCAGACTGCAGTGAATGTTTCAGTCCCCGTGGGGCTGTGGATAGTGCGGGAGGCTGTGCATATGTGGGAGCGTGCAACATATGGGTTTGCTCTGTAGCTTCTGTTCTGAACATTGAAGTGCTCTAAAAAAAGCCTCTTACAAAGGAGAATAAATAATTACATACATACATACATAAATATTAGAAGGGATTTAGCTTTTTATCTTATTTCTATATCCTGTTTAATTTGTAGCTCTTTCCACATAGATGAGAAGGCAGCAGGCAACAGAGTGCTGGAAAAAAAGTAGATTTTGATAGAAGGTCAGCTAGAATTTTTCACTGTATGAAATAAAACATTTTTTTTACCTAAAGGAGGAGATAAATACTTATGTCCATGCAAAAGTCTGTATAAGGATATTTATTCACAATTGGAAATAATCTTGAAAGCAACTGAGATGTTGTTCAGTAGGTAAGTGGATAAATCAACTGGGGTACAGATGATGGAAAATGACTCACGTGTGCCTTTGTGGTGCATGTGTGTGTGTATGTGTGTGGGGGGGGGGCACATGCGTGCATGTGTATGTGTGTTGGGGGGTGAAGAGGGAAGGGAAGTAGAGTAGGAGGGAGTTGAGAGAGAGAAGGAAAGGGAGGAAGAGAAAGAATCTGTAATGGATTTACCTCTAGGAAATGAAAAGTTACAAAAACTCAGGTGGATTTGGCTTAAATGCTAATGTTTTAAATCAAGATACAACTTTTAGTTTAGTTGGACTTATTCAGCCTATGATTTCTGGGGGGAAAAATCATCAAGTTTTAATTCTGCAACACTTTCCCCATATTAGAACGGAGGAGACAAAACTTTGAGACAGTAGGATGTGACCTGCCCGAGGTCACCCAGTTGGTAAGCGGCACAGTGCCAACAAACATACTCACTCTTCCCGTTTTAATTTTGTCTACTTCTGTCTGCCTATTTATTTAATTTTCAGTATTTAAATTGAACTCAAGGGCACTCTATCACTGTGCTATATTTACACCTGTTTTTTAAATTTTTGAGGCAAGGTTCTACCCAGTTGCCTAGGCTGGCTTTGAATTTATGGTCCTCTGCCTCACGCTCAAGAATACCTGGAATTACTGGCATATGCCACCATGACCCGCTCCCTGCTTTACTTTCTGGGGTTCACTAAGTGGGATCACTTACAGATGACCCAGCACCTGCTGCTCCTCACAGAAATGAGGCCAGTTAAAGGCTCTTCCACAGTGAGAGATTGACACAGCTATCCGCTGTAGGAGAAGAGGTGGCCAGGGTTTTGATGCTGATCCCTGCTTATCTGTCTCCTCCTATCAACCCTTAGCTGAAATGATACCTCCCCAAGGAGAAGGTCTTGGAGTTCAGGGCAGAGGGGACTGTGCTTGATTCTGCCAAGAGGTTTTACAAGGCTTCTATTAGAAAGAGGCTCAGCAAACATTACTTCTCAGTATAAAATCAGCTCCAGGCAGGTTCCACTACTTGCAAGAAGGCTTTTGAGTATTGCTTCCAAGTGATTCCAAAATTGGCATTCTCATCATCAAATATTTGTTGAGACCCTAATATATACTGGGTACTCTACAAGACAGCCTTGGGGGCTTCCAATCTTGTCAGACAGAATCATACATAAAAGATAGACAGCCAAAGCAGCCTGTGCAAGGAGCAAGATACAGGGCAGGAAAAAATAAATGCTTGAGGAATGCATAGGAAGAAGAAATAAATGGGGCTATTAGAAATAGCTGCATGAAAGAGTTGACTCTTGAGCTGTGCCTTAAAAGATTTATACATCAGGATTACAAAAACAAGGGCATTTCAGCTGGGGAAATGAGGCCAGCAAAGATACAAGACTCCAAATGTGTCCTGAGGAATAATGAGCAGATACCATAGGTTAGGCCAGAGACCAGCTGGTCACAATCATAGATAAATGGTCTTGCAAAATTCTCAGAAGGACAAGAATGCTAGGTGACAGATAATACAGGTGAGAGGAGTTATCGGAATTGTGTGGGGAAGTGAATGTAATGCAAGCGACTTAGCAAGATTAATGTGGTACATGTGGAAAATGTGGATTGAAGGGGAAAAGATGGAATGTGAGAAAAGATGGAGAATATTATAATAGTCTAGGTGTGAGATGGTAATACCCTTAAAATAGAAATGGAGCGTATAATCAAGGGAAAATATGAAACAAAAGGTGGTGGACTTGGTTATTCAGTTTGATTTATAAAGGTTAAGCCAAGTCTAGAAAGATTATGTTTTACATGGAAAATAAATTGCCAATTCAAAGAGATCAATATTTAACAGTCAAATCCAGGATGGGGCAGTATGTAACAGTGATGGCTGACATGATAGCAGTGAATGAGTTCTTTTCGGGAGGGAAAGTGTCATTGAGTGGAACATGTAAAGAAAGCAGAGAAAATTAAAGACCAGTGAAGAAACAACTGTCTGGATTTTCCAGAACAAACTGTTTCCTGATATTTCCTGATGGCCTAAGGCTGATGCCAGAGGCCTGGATCACCCCACTGTCTTGAAGGAAACCAACAGTCTATCATTCTCAAAGTGAAAGTAGAGTTGGATACTCTGGTGACATGGACAATGCATTCCAGAACTCAAGTCCTAAAATTTCATTCTGGAGAACGTACTAATCAAATATTGAAGGCCTCAATGCTGTTTGCATTATCATAGATTTGATTATATTTTTAAAAGAGGCAAAAACAAGTCTGAGCAATTAAACACACAAGAACACGTTAGTGTAGAAAGTGTGACACCAGCTTGGAATTGTTCTCTTGAGAGTATAACATGAACATAACAGTGGGATACATTGCAATATAATATGGGATTTACCAATTTCTAATATTTGCTAGTGCACATCATCTGCTAACTATAAATAGTTAGGTGCACATTAATAAAATGCCCAAGGCACATATTATTCTTTCATCCTCACTTCACAAAAGAAAACTGAGTCCGCATTTTGTCTGTATCACATAGAATGTGGTGGACAGTCATGAGCGACGATTGACAGCAAAAAGCCAACATTTCCTCTATCCGCCACTAACTCGAACTTGGGTGAACTTCCTCTAACTTGAGAATTTAGCACCATGAGTCTATTGTTAAAAACAAAACACAAATGAGCCAAGCACACACATGCACACACATGTATGCACACAGAAATTAATGGAAAAGAAAAAGATAATGGATATTTTTAACTACATCAGTGATGCAATCCAAGAAACTTTGGTGTAAAGATATCTATGACAAGAACTCACATTTCGAGTTAACTTAACAAAAAAGCATTAAAGTATGGCTTTTTCTTTTTTCACATAGAACTGATGGTTACATTTCAAAACTCGCGTTCAAGCTAGACTTTGACTTTGTTAATGTTTCCACAGACGCTATTTCGAGCAAAATACAGCCCGTTTATAAGAAGCGCAGAAATGTTGTTAAGCTTAATTAGATGTAATTGTCACACTTTCATTAGCTATTAACATTATGTAAAGATAAACTAATGCATAGTGAGTTCTCTCATTGTCACATAATTGTAATTTTAATGATTATATTATGACCATTATAATACAGTGCATATTTTCAATTTTCCCATTAGTGGGCAATTATTTATAAGGTTTTCTATTACAATCTGTCCATAGAGGCCAAGTTATTAATGCTTCCATTTTCCCATAATGATGACCACAGTGTTGAAATCAATATGATAGCCACAGGGAGAATTGCAAAGTAACATGGAAAGAACAACAAAACTACAACCATGAAGCAGTTCATTCAGCACATGCCTGAGGAGATTTCGAGTGGAGAAAAAAA
>RJWT010048515.1:0-11134 GCA_004365215.1 Cuniculus paca | reverse complement strand
ACAGGCAGGCTGAGCGCAACCCAGACAGGAACCCAGCCGAGCGGCCTCCCAGCTCCCTCTGGCTTGGGGGCTTCTGGCAACAGCTCAGGACACCCCCCCACCCCCAGGACGGGGTCCTCCTCATGGCGCCCTGGGTATAGGCGGGGCCCAGCTGCACGGAGAAGGTGATCTCCAAAGAACAGGTGTGCTAAGCAGAGGTGGCCCAGCTGGTGCCATCCTCCGGGGCAGGGACTTGGCTGACTAGAGGGACCCTTGCTGTGCTCAGCAACCCTGCAGCCTCTGGGTGCGGTGTGAAGCAAGGCTCCTCAAGAGGTACGGTGTCACTAAGGGGCCCACCCTGGGGCACAGTCTTTGCGCCTACCCCGCCAGACGCTGGGGGAGGGGTCCCAGCACAGGACACGGAGGTGGGCTGCCTGAGGCTGTGACTTAAGAGGACTGAGAGATGTCAGGTGAGAAGATGCCAATGCCAATGGTGGGCAGGCAGCCTGGTTGGAGCAGGCCTGGGGGTGATGAGGCTGGGCCACATGGCCAAGGAGGACCCCATGAGACAGCCAGCACCAAGTGCTGGCCCAGCACAAGGACAGACCTACACGTGGTAGACACCGAGGGCTCCCAACCCCAGCGCCAACCTCTCTGGGCATTCAGCAGGTCACAAGGAAGAAGGCAGTGTGGGAAACTCTGCCTCTACCGCGCAGGAGCCCCGGGCGGCCAGAACCCCACCTGTGTCCAACATTCTAGAACCATCTGTGTAAGGTCATTAGTTTCTTGTGGCTTAAATCAGGACGGGCCAAAGAGCAGATCAGAAACAAAGGGCAGCCGAAGTCTGAATGGGGTCTCGTGAGAGCGTGTGCAGGTGCGTACAGCCCACATGAGTGGTGCACTCGCGTGTGCACGCAGAAGCATGCTTGTGTGAAGGTGTGCACTGCTATATACACATGTGAATGTATGTACCTGCTTTGCCTGGTCTATGAGCTTGCTTGTACACATGTGTGTGTGCACCTGCCATGTGTGACCTGCTTGTGCGTGCATTCATGAACTGTGCACCTATGCATGTGTGCTTTGCACAGGCATGTGTGTGTGTACCTGCCTGGTGTACTCCTGTACACGTGTGCAAGCTTGTGTATGTGGAAGTGTATACTTACCTGTGTGTGCACAGGCGCCTGTGTGTGTGAAAGTGCGTACCCGCCGTGTGTGCATGGGAAAGTGTGTACTGGCAGTGTGGTCTGGGGGTTTGCATGTGTGAATGGGTGAGAGTGCATGTGTGCGTCTGGCTGCAGGTGTGCATGCGTGGCCACGGGGGACGCTCGCTCTTACAAGTACCTCGGCCCAGTGGTGCTGGTCCTAGCCACACTCAGCCACACACACAGACCCGAGAAAATGCTCACATTTTTCACAGAAACCTCCAGCCTCCTGCCCATCACACTTCTCTGAGGGTGGGGACCCAGGGCAGTGGACAGTTGTGCTGCTCGGGCTGGGTCCAGGGGCACCTAAAGGGGAACTCCTACCCCATCATCTCCCAGAATAGGCCCCCAACCACCCCCACTGAGACATGCACTCTGCTCTTCCAAGGGCCTGGAGATGGCATGGTGTCCTAAGCATTGCTCTGACGCTGGCGGTCTAGCCATAATCTCTCTTGCTGCAACCTAAGGAAGACCCTGCTGCTGTCCTGCTGGGCTGCCAGGGTGTGGGAAAGCCACCCTCACACTACAGAGCCCCAGCCTGGGGCCCCAGGCACTCGCTGGGGATAGGTGAGGCACAGGCCTGAGGCAGGCACGTGCACACAGGCAGAGCCCATGGGACCTGAGCTCACTTCCCCTAGGGGCAAGAGGCCCCTCCTTCAGCTTGGAGCCTGAGCAGGCTGAGCCTGGCCTGGGCCTTGGAGGCCTAGGCTGAGGCTGGTGGTGGGCACTGAGGCCCTGCCTGTGCCCCCGGCGGGAGCCTCCCCAGGCCACCACCAAGGGTAAAGGAGGATTAGACCTAGGCTCAGACTGGCCCAAAGGAGAGCGGTGAGGGCGTGACCACTCACCCTGTCCATGTCACTCGCATGCAGTGGCCGTGCTGGAAGGGACACCTCTCACCCCACAGGGGATCTTGGCCACACAAACTCTGCGCATGAGAACCTGGGTGCCAAGGGGACGCTTCGGTGCAAACGTGGGCAGCGGCTCCAGCCAGCAGCCTGGCAGAGATGCTCAAGTGGGAGCCCTGGACCCTGGGGAAACCACAGCTCCCAAAGGTTCTCAAGCACCAGAACCTCTGATGACCAGGGGCATGTGACCCCAAAGACCATTTCTAGGTGGGCAAGGTGGGCTTTGCTGCTGAGCACAAAGCCCCTGCTACCTGCAGTCCTCGTTGGAACAGACTTTGCACAAGGGCGTGAGAGGCGGGCCCAACCGGTGTCCAGGGCAGGCACTCAGCTGGCTTGCACCAGGTAGCTGGCCACTTCAGAGAGCCCTGGCCTGTCACTCAATGCCATCACTCAAGTGACAGACACCCCCAGGCCAGAGGTGGGGGAGGAGAATGGGGACCCAGTCTACCCCTCAGTGGCTGGGCCTGTGCCCCTCTGCGGCTGGCTGTGGAGCAGTCCAGGGTGCCCAGGACAGGAGGGACAGAGGTTCCTGCTCCTAAGGCCCAGGGTGGGGACAGATATCTCCAACTCCAAAACACCTAGAGGCCTCAGCACAGGACCATCAGTGAAAACGAGCAGCCGGGTACAGTCAGGTCCAGCAGAAAGGACCCTCAGACAAGATCAGCAGCTGTCTGGAGCTCAGAGTCCTCAGCCTGCAGGGCTTCTCTGGCCAGCGACTGCTCCACCCAGCCCTGCCTGGGCCTTCTGGGGCATGGGCTGGGCAGGCAAGGAGGGACCCTGGCTATGGACAGTGAGGGTCTGCTCAGCAGGTGAATCTTTCAAAATGCTGGCCACAGCCTGGCAACCAGCACCCAGCTGGCCAGAGCAGTCAGGAGAGGTCACAGCTGCCCACTGCCCAGGCCTTCTGTGGCTGGAATGCTGCTGGCGCCCACACACCCTGACAGAGCCCAGGCCCGGGCAGCTGGAGCCCCAAGCGCTCTTTGAGACGAGGATGCAAGCCACACTCTCCACGGGAAGCTGAGCCCAGGACGGTCCCAGGGTCTCACCCCCTCCTCAGCTCCAGACAGAGGGTCCTGAACTTGGAGAAGGGCCAATCAAAAGACCTGCTGACCCCGAAGAAAGAGGGGGAGGATGCTGGCTGGCAGCTCTCTAGCCAGGCTGCCAGGGGTGAACGACTCTGCCCAGCTGTGCACACGAAGACGGCAGCTGGTGGTGCCTTGCTGGGGACAGTCAGGAACGGAGGGACGGAAGGTCAAGTGCAAGGGTGGTCCATGCCCAGTACCTGCTACTCCCTCTGAGAGCTACCAACCCAAGCAGGGGGCCCCCGCCCTGCAGGCCTCAAGGCTGGAGACAGAAGACAGGATGCTCCCTCCCGCCCACGCCCTGGCTGCAATCCCACATCACTCTGCCCTTCCCCATGCCAGGCGACAGCCCCTGAGCAGACTGGGCAGAGCTGGCCTTGCTTCACAGGCGGTCCTCCAGCCCCCGCTTGGGAAAGAACTGCAAAGTGACACCACATGAGCCAAAAGCCCTGTGCACCTGCCACCCTAACGGAGACCCCAGGAGCCAGCCCGCATCACCCCAGGAAAAAGCCTGAGAGCCCTGGCCACAAACCAGGAGGCAGAGCTGGAGGGTGGCACAGGCAGGGCTGGCGCCTGTGTGGCCTCACTCACTTCCTGGGCCCAGCCCAGCCCACGTCACCGAAGGGGCCCTCGCCCGTGGCCGAGCGCGGTGGGGGCCCACAGGGCGTGCAGAGGTCTGAGTCCGTGTCAGACTCGCCCTCCGCGATGTAGGGCCTGACCTTGGCGCACGGGGCCACGGCCGCGTAGCAGCTACTGAGCGCGTCCAGGTTCTCCTTGGACTGGGAGATGCTGAAGCCGCTGAAGGAGCGCTCCAGCTCCTCGTGGTCCACGGACGGGATCGAGATGGACGTGTCGCTGTCCCGCAGGGCGCGCTCGTGGGGCCCGCAGGCTGGGGCGTCCTCCAGCCTCAGGAACTCCGTGCTGGCCCGGCTGCCCCCACCGAAGGCGGACAGCGACCGCTCGTGTGCGGGCGGAGGAGGGATGCGCACCAGCGAGCTGTGGTCCCCCACAGGGGAGGTGCCGTGGCGCTGGTGGCCCTGCGGCTGCCAGGAGGTGGATGGCGGGCACTGGGCAGGGGGCACAGCAGGGGGTGCTGAGAAGTTCCGCTGGCCGGTGGAGCTGGTGGAGCGGACGATCTTGATGATGCAGCCGTGCTTGTCCACGTGCTCCCGGCTGTCCTCGGGGCTGTGGTACGGCGGCGCGGGCTCTGGCTCCTTCGCCCCGAAGTAGGCCTCGGTCTCGGTCGGGGGGATGCCCATGCGCTGCATGTAGATGTTCACCAGGAAGTCCAGCTTCTTCTCCATGGACAAGACCTACAAGAGGGAGGGCTGGGGACACAGCTCAGCAGCACAAGCATCTGCCTGGCAAGTGCAAGGTCCTGAGTTTGATTCTCAGTACCAAAAAAAAAAAAAAAAAAGACCTACAAGAGGGGTAGCTGCTGGGCTGGACTTTGGGGGTCCCCAAGTCACAGCAGCTCTGCCTTTGGACCAAGCAGACCTAAGGAGCAGACCCAAGATGAGGGTCTTGTGTGCAGGTTTCTAAAGCCCCAGAGAGTACAGCGGGGAGGGGGACAGGACCAAGCAAGGACGGAGCAAGTGAGCCACGAAGACTTCCAGCCAGTCCGGGGCGGATGGTCCACTCCAAGGACCCTCAAGTGTCAGGCAGGCCTCACAGCACCCAACCTGGGCACAGAGCGACAGAGCATTGGGTGTATCTGACCTCTCAGTGCTGCCACGGTGGCAGGGGGAACGCCCCCGACAGGGGAAGGGAGAGATCCCGAGGGATAAAAGTGCCCCTCCCACCACGCCCACCCCAGGCCCAGGCCCAGGCCCAGGAGTCTCTCCCACCTGCTTCTCCACCTTCCCGAGCCGCCCCATCATGCTGGGGTCCTCTGGCAGCTCCGCCTCCGCCGGGCCCTTGGTTCGGTCTTTGTCTGTTATCGCTGGGCCCCGCCCCACGATCTGGTCCACTCTACCGGGAACAGAGACCCGGCCCCAAGGC
The DNA here is from genome assembly GCA_004365215.1 of Cuniculus paca. Taxonomy (NCBI): domain Eukaryota; kingdom Metazoa; phylum Chordata; class Mammalia; order Rodentia; family Cuniculidae; genus Cuniculus; species Cuniculus paca. The sequence continues at coordinate 5,965 of RJWT010048515.1, read as the reverse complement.
ATGAGTTTGGGAAGATGTGGCCAGGCCCAGCAGCTTCCTCCTGGGCCAGCCCACACCCCCCCAGATCTGGGCTCCAGGCCAGCCCAGAGCCGACCAGGGGGCAGCATGTGCCAGGAGGACACCAGTGCCTGAGCGATGGCCCTGCCTCCGGACACCCTGGGGCCACTTTGCTACTTCCATTCTGTGAGGTCTGGCACATTAATGAGGAGTAAAGTGAAGGATGCCCTGCCATTCTGCCCTGGCTCGTCTGCAGTGGGGTCCCTGCCCCACACAGCCCCTGAAGTCCCCCTTCTTCCACAGCAGACAAGCCCCAGAGAGAGAGGTGCGACGGCACTGGGGTGCTGTGCCCGTCCCAGAAATCACGCCCCCACCTCAGAGCTTTACTCCTGCATAATGTGCCGCTGAGGCCCGAGGACAGCAGGTCCCGGTGGGGCCGTTCAGGGTCTGCAGCAGCAACCACAGAAGCAAGGAGGCGGCGAGGCTGCGGCTCCATGCACAGGAGAAGAGCGGACAGCGCTGTGCAGAAGCTGCTGACGCACGACCACAGGAGGGGGCTGGGCCACTGCCAATGGGGTGCACAGAACGCAAGAGTGCACCATACACGTGCATGCAAGAGTGCAGCCCACATGTGTCCACACGCATGTGCAGGACGCGGAACCCAGGGAGCTGATCGAAGGAGACCATGGCCACCACGGCCAGTGAGAAGGAAAGGAAAGCTGGGGGGAGCACAGCACACCTGTTCCCCAGCTACTCAGAAGGCTGAGGCATGAGGATCACAAGCTCGAGGCCAGCCTGGTAACTCAGTGAGAGCCCACCTCAAAACTTAAAAAGAGCTGGGGATGCTGAACCTAGCAGCAGAGTGGCCCTGGTTCAGTCCCCAGTACTGGGAAATAAAAAAGACCAGAAGGAAGCTCCTTTGTACCAAGGGCACAGAGCTCCCGCCAGAGCAGCAGGGCAGTTGTGTGGCCAGGGAGGGCCGCTGGCAGAGTCGCGGGGTGGGCATGGGCTGGTGACTGCTGTCTGCGAGGCCACTTGCTGGGACACGAAGACCCAGTGTTGAGTCTCAGCTGCTGGAGACAAGGGTGGCCGAGCAGGGGACCCAGGCCAGGCAGTGCAGCCAGGCTCACTCTGCAGGCTGCAGCCCTGTGCACAGTAGCCCCTGGCTGTGCCTTCCTACCGCTGGGGGAGGGGGCAAGGGACCCCTACTGTGTTGCACGAAGCAGAATAGGTTCAGGCTTGCATCAGCCATGGCAGCCTCCCATGCCCCACCGGGCTCCATGCTGGACTCATGCGCAGTGAGAGGGTCAGCGAGGGCCCCTGGCTCCAAGCAAACGCGGGCGACGATGAGAGGGACAGGCTTCCCAGTGCTCGAGTCCACACAGTCCAGGCATAGACGCACAGCACCTTCACCCCTGCCACATGACGGGCGCCTGCCTGGTGGGTCCCAGCGGGAGCCCCGGCCCAGGACAGCCTAGCACTGCTGCTGGTGTCCAGGAGAGGGTCCTCCAAGGACCCAGGACCGGCTCTTTCTCTCAGGCTCCCGCAGGGTACTGAACTTGTCCCTTAGTCCTCAACTGCCCTTGGGATGCATGAGTGGCCAGGCTGTCCCTCCAGGCTCTTCCGTGACCCTCCATGGCCCCTGCTGTGGTGGTCTGGGAAGTCTGACTTCCGGCCACCATCTCCTGCAGCGATCCCTTGGCGGTGGCCTCCAGGCACTATTGGGGTGGCCCTGGGTGGGGAAGGGGCATACAGTCCCATATGCTGCCTAGGAGTCCTCTCTCATGGGGTGGCCCCTTGGCCACATAGGCTGCAGCCCTGTCCCAAGGGGGTGAGCAGAGGCCACACCTGCCAGATCACCAGGTGCCATTTACCCCATGCACCGAGCTGCCTGGACCCCGCTGTCCCCAAGCTGCCAGGCAGGGCTGGCATCTGCCCTTCCCTTTGCCTGCTCTGGGGGCTTCGCTTGCCTGTCAAGCTTGCTGGAGAAAGGGGACAGTCATCTGGTGGTGCAGGGAAGCCAGAAGGCTTGAAAAGTCTGGGTTAACCACTGAAGAGCTTGCTTCACCCCAGGCTGTGCCCTGATCCCCAGTTCTGTCCATTAGCTGGAGGGCAGGCGGGGGTCCCACCATCTTCCTTATCAGCAATACTAAGCATGAAGCGACTTGGGACCACTCAGCACCAACACTGCGTGGGTGCTGGAGGGACTTTCTTACTTAGCCCTCGTAAGAGTCCGGCAGCAGCTGTGGCCATCTGTATCACAAGCCAGAGGACAGGGCCACAGGAAGTGGCCCTTCCTGCACTCACCTCACCCATGTCAAGGCCAAAGCCAGGCCTGGTGTCCAGAGACGTGAGTCAGTGACCAGGGGGCCATGGAGGGCATCTGCAGCTGGGCAAATGATAGATACCTTGGTGGCCACTGCCACCCTTTGCTTCCACCCAAGCCCCCGGCCTGAGGTTGGATGCCTCAAGGACACCTGTGCTGAGCACCCTGTGGCGAGAGGGCCCCAGCAGGGCCCTGCGGAGGAGTAGCCTTCTCCCTAGCAGTGTCGCCAGGAAGCAGAAACCTGGACGCCCCTCTGTCCGGGAAGAGCAGTGCAAGGGACGCCGTCATGTGGCCTGGAGCGAAGGGGCCGGCCATTCACAAAGACAGGTCGGGAGGAGGTGCTGTGTCCTGACCTAGGTGAGTACTGGGGTGACTCTCTCGGAGGGGCCGTGGGTCCTTTGGTGGGGTACTTCTTGTGCCGGGGAGTTGAAGGGGGTGGGGGGCCCACAATCATATCTATCCTGGCAGCGTGAACAGGAAAAGAGACAGCAGCAAAATGTATGTGAAGCACCTGGAGAAGGCGTCACTGGGAACGCACAGAAGTGGGGGCCCCAAGAACAGCACACTGCTCCCCGGGCAGCGCTGCCCCACACGTGCCCGCCCACGGGCTCACCGGGCCTCCCAAGCCCAGGCTGAGCGTTCAGCTCGGCACCAAGCCTGTGCGAGGCTAGGCCACAGAGCACGCAGGTGTTCGGGACACAGCGACAGAGCCACAGACGGTGGCCGCAGGCTCAGCGAGGGGCAACCTGTTCTGCTTGTTTCCCAGACACACAGGAACAGAGGGGAAACGTAGGACGAAGACCCTGCTGAGCGGGAGGGGCCGCGGGGACAGGCAAGGTGAAGGGCGGCATCTGGCTCCCCACCTCCCAAGCCCAGCGTCCGCCCTGCCAGGCCAGTGAGGCCGCAGCGCAAGCTCTGGGAGACGCAGTGCACGTCCCCTGCCCAGCACCGGGAGGCCCAAGAGGTTCGGTCCCTGCCACTTGGAGCCAGAGAAACTCCTGACAGTTGCGTGGCTCCTGACAGGTACCACAATCACACGTGCACGTGTTCTCCTGATGCGCAGCAAGGGCGCACGCCTGTGGGCCTGTGTGTGGGGGCCGGGCTAGAGAACGTCATGGACTTGAGAACGTGGGGGGCACACATGTGTAAGCCCGTGTGCTCAGGGCCTTGCGTATGTGTGTACGGTGCATACACACTCGATTCTGGAAGGAGCCAGCCAGTTCTCACACAGGAGAGCTGGTGGGACCCAGCTACCGCTGCTCCTCCAATGCACATCCTGTGACCTGCTTGGGAAGGGGGGCTCCAGCAGGACCCGGGGCGGACGACTTGCGTTCTGGAAGAAGCAGCACAAGTAGCACGACTGCCGCCTAGCAGGGCCCACAGGAGCCCTGTGGCTTCAGCTCTCAATGGAAACACTCCATTCCCAACACACATGCACACACATGTGCACGTGTGTACACATACACGTGTACGCATCGATTCACATGTGTGCATACTCGGCACAGCACACAGGCGCATGTGCTCGCACCCACACACATCATACGCACATGCATGGACACACAAGTGCACACATACATGCACTTACACATATACGTGTGTGTGCGCACACACTGGAGACCCACTCACAAGCACATTGACACACATGTGCATATATGCGTGAGCACACACACACACACACACATTTGCCCACCGCAGTGCAGGTGGCAGGGGAGAGAAGGGGGAGAACAGAGAAATATTAAAGACGCGCTGCGTGAAGACACGGCAGGAAGCTGAGGAGAAGCCGACATGGGTGGGAGGCGGTCCCAGCCCTGAGCACGGCCCCTGCCCTGCACCCTCCTTGCTGGCCTGGGGGGCCGCCTTCCCACACCAGCCGGCAGCAGTGACGGGCTCTTGCCTGGATTGCAGGCTCTTGATGCGTGACAGCATGTCCAGGTGTCCAGCTGAGTACTGCTCAATGACATCCATCACGTCGTACGGTCGCAAGCTCTCCTTGAACTTCCGCTTGGACACCAGGAACCGCATGACACTGCAAGGGACCAGGGAGCTCTGAGCTCCCAGGCCAGAGACTGTCCAGCCACAGCCCAGCGGGCCGGGCCCAGCATCCACCTGCCTGTCCCCTGCAAGCATTTGAAGCAGCAGCCCCGCCTGGGAAGAGTAACGCCCATGAGACGACTGTCCCCTTTATCTGGGTCTCTGCTTTCCCGACATCAGCCACTCTCAGCACTTGGCCTCTCAGACAGACCCTTGCCCACCTGGACTGGCTGGAGGGGTGAGACCTGGTTGTGCACCAACAGACTCCCCTGACACTGGGGACAGACGGACTCTCCAGCCAAGCCGGCCCTTCGTGGGCTCCCTGACCTTCTGAGAAGGGGGTCGGCCTTCCCATGAAGAAGCACCCTCAGACCAAGCCTGTCGGTGACCCCAACACGTCCAGCTCTGCCTTGTCCAGGGCAGTCAGCCCCTGGCACAGTGGACCTGCAGCAAACAGCCCAAGGGCGGCCCCGCCTGCCCCTGATTCGGAAGGGCTCCTCACCACACAGCTCTGATGCTGACTTTCAGGCCGGGGGTCAGGTCCTCAGTCACAAACTCGCAGTTACAGCTCTTGTTGTCCTCCACAATGTCCTCTCCAGGGAGACTTGCTTCTGGGTGGAGGGAAGCACAGACTGTAAGCGCACACTCCCCAGCTGTGCACCGCGGACACCTGAGTCTCTGCAGCCCCCAAGGAGTGGCCGCTGTGAGGGTTTAAAAGAGCATCGCTGTGACAGAGCCAGCCAGCCACAAGGACGGCCACCTGTACACAGGATACTCTTCAGCCAAAACAGCACGAGGCCCTGCCCCCAGCACACAGACTTCTGCAGCACCACGCGCCTGGGAGAAGCCGGCAGCCTGGCGCACCTGACCACCCTTCCGCAGCTCACACAGAGCCCTCGAGCAAGGATGGGGGACGGAGCGGGCCAGGGAGGCAGGGGGCTGGGGAGGGGAGTAGGTGGCTGCTAGCAGGCTTGGGGCTTCCTTTCTAGATGATGAAAGTGTTCTGGACCCGGGCAGGAGGACGGTTGCAAACACTGTGATGCGTGAAAGCCACTGAATGGTGCCCGCGAAAACGTTTCATTTTATGTGAATTTTGACTCAAAGAAAAAAAATAGGGGACACCCTGCTCCAAGAGGCTGCCACATGTGTCCTGCAGCCAGACGCTGACGTCCATCCTCTGGCAGCCACCTGGCATCAGGAGCACGGTACTGTACCGGGCTCACCTTCTGAGTTCTGCCGTGACGCGGCGCCCTTGATGCGGAAAGCCTGGCGTGCACGGCTGCGGTCCCCGAAGCTCCAGCTCTTGGGCACCTTGCTTGGACTGTCCTCGAGGCTCTGGTCGGCGCTGGGTGACCGCCGGACTGGCTGGGCCTGGGGAGACCCCTTCCCCTTGGCAGTCACGCCGCGGGGGCTGGAGAAGACACGATCTTTCAAACTGACCTTCTGACTGCTCCCACGAGAACCGACAGCCAGATGGGTGGACAGACAGACAGACACAGAAAAACAGCAAGAGAAGTCACTCTGGAAATAGCACCATCTGCGTCTGCTCACGGCCAGTGCTGCCCCACGAGACAGGAAGGAGACGCAAGTCCAGAGAAACCAACCAGGCAG
>RJWT010048514.1:0-11140 GCA_004365215.1 Cuniculus paca | reverse complement strand
TGTCTGTAAACAAAGAAATAAATGAAAAGAAGCCCTCTGGGCACACTCATGGCTCCTGATGCAGGGAACTGCTGGAGTTCTTGTCCCTGCTGAAAGCTGGGACCCAGAAGAACCGTGTAGCATGTACCCTACAGGCATAGGACTGGGGAGACTAACTTTACTACATTCACTCATCCTGTGGCTAGATGGTAAGTACTTTGCAATTCCAGGTTTGTGCCTGAGGTGATCAGGGAGAAGTGGACTTGCTCAGGGTTTCACACAGCAGCCACAGTGAAGTCCTGAGGCGGAAGCCTGGGCGAATGTGGTGCAAGTCGATCAGCCTAGAGTAAATGCCACAGCAAGTGCAAAAAGAAAAGGGAGCTCAAGAGTGCATGAGTATAAAAGATGATTAAACCCACAACTCAACATTCACATCTAAGACTTTGGATTATTTTCTTTGCATTTTATTGAAGCTCTGGTGTTTTAACTGATGGAGGAGAGTTTGATGAAGATTCAGATTCCCTTGCAAAGCTACTTTCTTAGGGGAAAATACAGGATCTTTATGGAGAGGGGAAGTTTGGCTCTGACAAAAAAGGGATACCTGCATGGTCGTGAGGCTCAGTAGGATTTGGGAATTCATGATCAATTTGAAAATAGTATCTTAAGAATTGAAATGATGGTATTTAAATGATCTGGCTTTCACATAAGCTGAATTTTGTAATGTTATAGCCTGAAGTATGAAAATCTAGGTTTGGTTTTTAATACTTGGACCCTATAACTATGAGAGATAAGAAATTATTTTAGGAAAGTCTTATAAACTCTCTAATTCTCTAATAAGGCCTTGCCCTGAAAATGTAAAGACCTGGGCATGTCATTTTCAATTCTCTAAGTTCCTCAAGTACAATCAGAAGTGGCCAAGTTGCCCACTTTTATGCATTAAATGCCATGTGATTCAGGGCACAAAAACCTCAGAAAATCACTGTCTGAATTTAGATCAGGAATCCTTTAAGTCAAGGAATCACATACCTAACAAAACCATCAGAATGATTAGAGGAGCAAAAGGTAGGGGAATGGACACTATCTTTCACATATACTGCTATTGAGAGCCACAGAGAGACTGCTACCCAGAGCTTAGGTCCTGGAGGTAATCGGTGGAAAAGTCTCAGCTCTTTTACAGGCCTAAGGCTGGATAACAGGAGAACTGGGAGGACACTGAAGTTTGCATTTGAAAAACAAATATAATTTTGTTTTTTTAGGTTTTGCATGGATATTTCTCATTAGCAACGAAGAAACTGTTTTCTAGGACCCCAGAGGGAAGGACTCTGGCAGATGCAGTTACCAGACTTCTTGCCCCTGTAGTACAGGGGACAGCACAATGAATTCTGGTTGTATTCCTCAAGCAAACAAGAATCAACACAGGAAAATAACAAATACATTTCTGAGTTTGTTGACTTTAGAATGCAGAGGCTCTGAAATGGTAAGAAAAAACTCTCAGTTTTTGGCAAAGGAATTTAACAGAAAAACACCTTTTACTAAAGAACTCTGATCTTAACTCTTGATTCATTCAAATATAGATAGAGAAGATTAGGTTAAAATTAGTGCTTAGCATTTGCAAAGTTTTGAAAGTAATTGTTTGGAATGATGCCTCTCAGTCAATTATAACACTAAATTGGAGACATGAAATTTCCATTGCTAAATTTGTCAGATGCTTATTTTAGACTCTACTATTTATAATATGTTTGTGTCTTGGCCAAGTTTAATGTTTGATAAATCTTAAGAGTTTCTTAATTATTTTCTCAGAAAAATCAGTGATTTATGGCTTCCAAGTATTTTAGAGCAAAATAAACTCTGAATAGCTGCAAAAATATTAAATATAATGTACATGATTTACAGTCCTATTTATTACTAATTTAATTTCCTCCTTATAAAAGGAATTCTTCTGTAGAACAGTCTGGGTTAAATGATTATGGGCATAGAAATCAAGAGCTATTGGGCTCAGTACAAAAAGAAAAAACAAATGACTGAAAACGTTTTCAGGTCCTAAAACTCTTGTTTAAGGCTGTGTGGACCTGAATGGCAGCAGGAAGTGTTGAGGGGAGGTCCAGGGTTGTGGGGGGACTGGTTGCTGCCTACTCAGAAGAGTTGCCTTCTCCTTGACTGGGCTTAGCAGCTTCCAGGTATCGTGATGGAGATGCAGGTGACAGCTTCCTCCTACCACAAGCTCCCCACTATGATGCTCAGCTTTGATGCAGGCCTGAAACAGGGAAACCAGCTGCCCAAAGGGTAAAACCTGAGACCACGAAGTAAGGTCAACCTCTCTTTGAGTCATTTATCTAAGGCATTTTGTCACAGTGATGGAAAATTGACCTCGTTTTCAGCCTCCATGGGAGGAGCTGTTGTTAGGCTGAATTCTTCAGGGATGGGGCATGGATCTGGAGGTTTCCACATTGATTTGGAGCTTTAGTGTCTGTGAGTTGGGAACCTCCAATGGGCAGGGTAGGGCATCTGTGGCACTTTTGCACACAGTAGATATGGAGTGACTGGTGTTATCTGATCATGAAGTTGTCTAGACTACATCTTTGCCATCCATCCTTCTGCAGAGCCTTAGTCCTGGCTCACTGTTCAGCATCCCTTGAAAGCTCGCAAATACTGAAGGGCTCAGACCCATGTCAGACCCCTCCAAGGAGTTGTCCTCTGACATTTCTTTAAAGGAGAACACATCACTGTAGAAACACTGCACTCCTTGACTGATAGGGAACTCAGCAACATAGTCAAGTAACCCCTAAGGTACTCTGGGGAACCACATCCACACTATTTCCTGCCTCCCAACATGGTCTAGACTTAGGTTCCCCAGATGGGGACTTCTGGGGAGAATGAAGAAAGGCTGCTTAGGTCCCCCAGATGGGGACTTCTGGGGAGAATGAAGAAAGGCTGCATTCCTGCCTTACAGGTAGCTCTGAACCTGTTCCTTCAGAAGCACCTTCAGTCTTTTGTTACTGGGGTGACCTTGATAGGTCTCCAACAGAAGTCTCTTCTTTGCTCCACCCCCCAGGACTAGGATACCACCATGTGATACTCACACAAGTGCAGGGAGAATGAAAAGCAGCAAAATGGTGGTCATCTTTCAGGAGCATCAGTTTTATTGTAAGTAACAGAATTTTGTTAAGAACATTCTCTGCTATCCCAGAAACATGGGAGAAAGAAAACATGCTGGCCCCGATCTCTCACATCCCTGACCGTTCATATCCCTGATTAGCAAAAACCAAGGGATAGTGGATCTTTCATGCCCAACAAGTCCCCAAGGGTCACCTGACCTACTCAGAATACAGTACACTCCAGGGACAAGTTCCAAATACTTGTCTCATGGCCCTCCACCACCCAGAAAGGGCTTCATTTGCCTGCCTGTAATCCTGACATCCCCAGCTGAGCAGAGTCCTGGGGTGGCTGAGACAAGGTGTGCCTCACCAGGTTCAGGACTAAGCCTGGAAAACACATCAGGCAGCTCCAAGGCCACCTGCAGAGACTCTCAGGGGAGGAAGAGAGGTCAGCAATTGTGGGCACAGCTGAGCACTCTGGTTGCCAAGTCTGGATTCTCCTTCCCAGACAGGCTCACCCTTGCCTCATGGGAGGGAAGCACTATGGAGCATAATTGACTATGAGGGTGTTACACCCAAAGGCTGGGCAGTTTGCACAAACTTCCTCCCCCCAGGGGCAACCAGAAGGCTGACCTATGCAGTTGGTAGGAAAACTCCAAAGCTTGATTTCCCCCTGATTTACAGCAGGACAAGTAGTAGTGCAATCTCACTCTAGAGTCAAGAGGTCAGCCCAAGGGTAGCTTTTATAAGAGATCATGTCCCTGCTCACTTCCCCTTCCCTATTCTACCATCCAGCACAGTACCTTATCCATAAACCACATGCAACAGAATCTTGTTCCAGAAGCAACTCGAAGGAAACCAAAATGGAGACTGTGTTCCAGTTGAAGGACCACAGGAGGATTGCTTTTCTTCTTTCATCTTGCAGTTTCCACTATACTGTCGTTGTGTATATAAAGGGGGTACCTTTGAAAGAATACATAGCTCAGAAATCACTTTCAATAATGTGAAATATCCTCAGTGAATCATGACCTCATTCCACAAACAGCAGTCCTGGTTGAATCTAAGCAGGGGGATTGGTTGGGCTGGTAACTTTGCCTGACCTGCTCATCCTCTGGTCCAGCCAGGTAGGACAGGGAGGCCTCCTGGCTGCTCCTGTTGCAAAACTCAGTCTGTTACTACTCTTTGCCATGACCATTGCCTCCACAGAGGCTCAGACTTTATGGCCTGAAACATTCTGAGCAGTTTGGACTACATGGCTTCTATAATTTCCCTGGTCCTGAAACTGATTATTTGATGCCAATAATCAGGAAATAGGAAAAGTAACCATAAACCTCTGGTTCAGGCAGGCAGTGATTTCAGTAGACCTGGAGCTCCCTGCACTTCCAAAGGATAAGCAGATGTTCTTGCAGCATCTTCCAGAGTTGTAATTGCCTTTTGTGTTCATCTCTGAGACTGAACAAAGAGCTCCTGTGGTAGGACTATTTCCTCCCAGATTTAGATGACTATAGATATAAGGCTTGTCTACATGGCAGAGTGTGGATGAAATCTCCAGAGAAGTCTTCAAAACTAAAGCAAGACATGACTACACTCAGAATAGCATCATTGCAAACTATTTCTTATGCTTGGCAGTTTCAATGATTGCTATTTTTTTGCTGGAATCAACTTTTTATTTATAACCCACATCATGTCTTTCCATCTCAGGTAAGCTTGTTTCAATTTAAAATCTATCCCAACATTAGCATAGCCTACTCTCTTTTATTTGGGTTACAGTTTGAATGGAAGATCTTTCATTCATACCTTCCTTTTTTTTCTTTTTTGTCTTTTTGTCATGTTTCCCTATGACTTCTCCCAATCTACATCCTGAGTGGGAGGGCAGTGACCCTTTCACAGGGAAGGGAATTATGACTAAAGGACAGTTCAGTTCTGTCTGTTGGCTGTTTATTTCTCACTCACCCCTTTATCATCTCTCATTTTCTATACTGCTGTCTTTTTTGGAGCTATTCTTTTTGGAGTGAAGTGAGTTTCTCACCTGTGTATACTCTAGGTATTTTCTCTGAGAATACCATGGACATCACATTTAAAATCCTAGAATTACCCTACTCTGGTGTGAATTTGTGCCATCTAAGCTTAACAACATACAAAATGGTGCTCCACATGGCCCTGGCCCCGCCCCGCCCCCTTTCAGTGGCCGAGTTTTGTCCATGTATGCAGCACTGTGCCTCAAGAATACAGTAATATTGGGTTTATGTTTTTGGTACATGAGTTTCTTACATCATGTAGAAAACAACTAGTCCTGACTTTCATAACTGTTCATGTATTTATCTGTATTGGAGTTAAATCTTCATACCAGTTTGAGTTCCTGCCTAATGTCCTTTCATTTCAACTTGAAGGACCCTCTTTACATAGGGCAGGGCTAGTAGGAGGGAGATAAATCCCTCAGTGCTTGTGTTTGGGAATGTCTGAATTTCTCTCCTTTTTTCTGAAGGACAATTTTGCTGGATACAGAATTCTTAGTCAAAGGGTTTTTTTTTTTTTGGTTTGTTTGTTTGTTTGATTTTGTATTGCATTTTTATGCAAGCTACACATATTAAGGCAAATGCTGATTCTGATCTCCAAGGTTTTGAAGAAAAATTAATGTTTATCTTTTGGGTGAAATTCTGATGATAGATATCTTCCTATTGGATTTATAAGCATTAATATGTCTTATTCTATTTTTGTTGTTGTTTATTTTTATTTTTTAATTAGTTTGTTAGCACATGTATGTATTACATAATGTTCATATTTCTTGGGGTAGTTGGTATGTGTATAAAATACACCTTAAGTCCTTTTTTATTCCCTTTCCTCTTCCCTGGACTTACTATGTTTAATTTTTAAAATTTTTTTAATTTTTAATTTTTTTATTTTAAAGAGAATAAAAACAAAACAGAGTAAAACACAACAAAGCAGATAAGAACAGAACAATGCAAGCAATACAGATCTTCAAAACATAATGACAGGAAACTTATTATGTTTTATAAACAAAACATTATATTATTAATATGTCAGTGAAGTTGCAGTGTCACTTCGAGACTAGTAAGAATTTAAAGAAAAATGAGTTGGCTATGTTGAGTGTAGACATAATGAGATCTCTAAAAACAAAGATAGTGTAGATTCTCAAACCAGAAACAAAAAGGAATTTAAAGCATCCTATCAGTTTTAATTTCTAAAAAAGCTAAGTATCAATTTCTATAACCCACATTAGTAAGAAACTAACTTTTTAAAAATTAAAATACAAAAGATCTTTGAGGCCAAGCAGTGAGGTAATAATTACGGTTACTTGTGGTTTTCCTGCCTTCCATTCATCTCTGTAAGCACAGCCACAAAATTATTCCACACTCGTCCATGGCAAGGGGGATCTCTGTGCTCTCCCTGCTTGCTTCTCAGCAGGCCTGAGTGTGAGGGCTTCCACCAAGACGCCAGCCAAAGAGGTGCTGCGAGAATGGCAAGCCCAGGTCATAAAAGACAGTGCTGTGTATTTTGTGGGTTGGAACATTTGTGCTGGAGCCCTAGACACCACATAAGAAGCTTGGGGACAGCCGTGCTGGGGGGAAGCCCAGGGATGTGTAGAGGCCATTCTAAATTTCAATCATGGAACTCAAGACTGCAGCCACCCCAGCCCTGTTAACAGACAGATGGATGAAGGTGCCTCCAGATGATTCCAGCCCCTGCCGTCAGACTAATCTGGCCCAGAAGTCTTCCCAGCTAAACACTGTGGACCATGACCGTGAATCAGCCTGAATGTAATCTGTGCACATTTCTCAGCTCCATAACTTACATTTCTGTATACCCCCCCTCCCTTTGTTGCACATGATACAGTCAGCCCCGAATCCAGAGTCATCTGCTTCCATAACATCTCTCAAATGTGGCCTTTCTTTTCACCATGCATCATCAATATCTTAGAGCAAATTCATTCATGTTACACCTTGAGACCATAATATTAAGTGAAATAAATCTGATACATAAGCTTAAATGTCACATGGTTTCTCTAACATGAGAGACTCAAAATATAAAGAGTGAAATGAAAGATAGATAATAGAAAGTGGGGCACAAGAGATAGAGAGCGGGCAATGGCAATGGGTTGGAAAAAATTGACAGCGAAAAATATAAATGGAGTTTTGCAAATGGGAAGGTGACCAAGAGTTGGAAGGAGCAGGGAAGGGTGGGAGGCTTGGGGAATGAAAAAAAAAATTAAGATGTGTTATGTACACATACAACTCCCCGTAATAAATGTAACCATTATGTACTGCAAACCTATACTAACAAAAAGAAAGAAAAATTGTTGGGGACACCCATGACCTAGACATTGGGGCAGACTCTGGGGTCACACCAGTGGATCAGGACAAAGGCCGAGTGCTTCTGCAGGTGAGAGAGGAGGGCTGAAGAACATGTCAAAACAGTGATGGGATCACATGGACCAGTCTCTGCCCACTGGAGCAGCTGATCTGAGGACTGATTCAGTGACCACACATGGAAACAGCACTGTTGTGAGCCAGGCACAGTCCCTCAGGCTTCAGCATATTGACACATGTGATTCTTTGACAGTGCTGTTAGACTGGTAATCTTCTTCCTACTATCACAATTATTGTTATTGTATTTACAAGGATTATGAATTATGGAAGGATTAAGGAAAGTCACAACTTGCCACAGCCAGCACATAGCTGATCTGGAATTTCTGTTGAGACAATATTGGCTTCATCACTGACTTTTAAATCCTCAGTTATGCAATCCATCTAATGAAGAAAGCATATTGGGGCCAAGATAATACAAAAAACAGTGTTAGGCAGTGAGATGGTTGTATTTGCTTTCCATTGTTGTGACAAAATGCCTGAGATACATCAATTTATAGAGATGAGGAGTTTTTTGGGTTTTTTTTGACTTATAGTTTCAGATGCTTCAGTCATGCCTGAGGTCCCAATATTTTCACCAAGGGCACACCCCTAATAACCTAATCTCTTTCTACTAGACCCCATCTCCTAGAGGTTCTACTACTCCCAATAGCACTGCAGTCTGGGACCACATCTTCAATTCCTGGGCCTTTGGGGAGCATTTCAGATCTGAACTATAGCAAAGGTTTTGGGAGGCCCAAGAAGGATGAGTGGGGAATACTCAGTGCAAAGTCCCAGCAATCAGCAGGGCTTATACAGCTGGGAAAGAGGAGCATCTGAAGGTGACTGAGGAGAACGAGGCTCCAAGGCAGGACGTTAACGCAAGAGCCAGAGAATGAGACAGGAACTTCCCATGTCAGCCTTCACAGAGAAAGTGGGGATGTGAGGACTGAAAAACACCCAATCTTGTCACCCAGCACCTGAAGATCTTTAGGGTTTGACTCCAAATGACATTCATTCCCTTCATTCTCAGTTTTGCTTCCTGTAGTTCCTGTTACCCACAGTCAACTGTGGTCTGAAGATATTAAGTGGCAAATTCCCGGAAATAAACTGTTTGTAAGTTTTAAGTAAAAAACCTCTTGTTGCCTTTCAGTGAAAGGAGGGGGGTCCAGTTCTTATTTCATATGAGTCTTGTAATAAAGTAATTATGAAAATATTAAATACTACAAATGTGAATAATCAGAAAGTGATTAAAATATGTAACATAATACTGGTGGTAAGCTGAAGTTTTCACTTTGATAATTTCCTAATCAGAAGTTGCTAATTACATTAGGGAAAACATTTCTTTTTTGCAGCAAAGTGCTAATAGGCTTCGGTAATTTCATGGCAACCACTTATTCCACCTCTGTAATACCTGTAAAATCATTAAAAAATTAAATTGCCAATCTGCTCTATAAACCATGACAGTAAATACTCTAAAGGTTAGATAGCTTCCTTTGAGTGTACATTTAATTTTTATGAATTTCATTTCCAAAGAAACCTGAGCATACAGGCGTCATTACATGGTTTGTTACTGGGAATATCTAAACATAATGTTAATATACTTTCTGTACAGTTATAACGAAAATGCTGTTGGATTATAGTGTTTGGTTTATGTAGACCTAAGTAAGATTTTCCAATGAACTTTTCATATTGACTTAATTAAATTTATTATTGGTTTTAATTTTATCATCTCTCCATCTTCTCTCTAAAGAATACTGAGAAGTTACAGTTTAACTTAAGAATTTCCTGCAGGAAGCAACATTTGAACCAAAAAGGATTTTATCCCTAACATAGAATTATTTCAAGATAACTGGCCCAGATACTTCAAAATTACCAATATCATTTTTTTTTTCAAAATGCTGCAGGGCTAGGGAGGTAGTTCAGTGGTGGAGCACTTGCCTTGCACATACAAGGTCCTGGGTTCAATCCCCAGTGTTGCCCCTACACCCCTCAAAACATAACACTGGTGGAATGTTTCAGAGTATAAGATATGTTTATTAAGGAAAAGTTAAAAACTGTGACCAAAGGGCTTTTAGCATGGCATAGTGGCACATGCCTGTAATCCTAATTTTGGGAGACTGAGGCAGGATGACTACCATGAATTTGAGGCCAGCTTGTGCTACCTAGTGAATCCCTGTCTCAAAACAAAGTAAAACAAACAAACAAACAGCAACAAGAACAACAGAAGGAAATATATGAGATCAATAGGCTTGAGAAGCACTTTTCCAAAGGTTGAGGAACGACCTCTGAAGATTTACTCCTTTAGAGGGCAATTAGAATACTGGCAAAATTGGTCCAAAATCAAGTTTTTCAGATCTGTGAATTTTAGTTAAAAGTGTGCAAGAACATAACAAATATATATTTAAGAAAAATCTAAATCTCAGTAAGATCAATGATCCTTGGGATGTTTTACCTTGTTCTATTCTCATCTCCCTCTCCCTAATTGTGTGGTAGCCTTGAAAACTGCAAAAGACTATAACCTCAATAGCAGTGAAAAACAGCAGCCTTGCAACCAGTGGGGAAGATAGAAGAATTTAAGGTTCACTAGAAGCTTCACTGCTGGAGTGTTTCCGTGATTTGATCTGAAAAGCTCTACTTAGAAGATTCAGTCTCAGGAATCATCATTATTTTACTTGATTGTACCATCAACCCTGTGCAAGGATGCTTGTTGAAGACAACCAGAGGCAACTATTTAACATCACAATTCTCCTATTCAGTATTACCATGTGAGGCTAACAAGAGGCTGTTTCCAAAATTTAAAATGATCATTGGAAAGGAGACATCTATACAGTGATGTGAAAAGCCCTGACAGTGTTCCTGGCAATCTATATGGCCATGCACCAAGTGTTGAGTTGTTTCGTGTCTGGGGAAGTTGCAATAAAGCCTGAATCTCTCCCTAGCAGCTGATTGTGAGCCCTTGACAAATAGGAAGTGAAGGCTGGGCAAGAGTTGTAAACTGCTAGCCTCCAGAGAAGTGTACCCTAAAACACATAGATTTCCTTGGCTAAAGCTGGGAGACTTAAACGCTTAAGCTATTTAAGGAAATCTCTGTCCAATAATTTGCTAGCCACTAAGCTAACTGAACAGTGACTTCAGTGGTTGCATATGATAAAGAGTACAAATTTTACAGAAGTAATCCACGCAAGTTTTCACACGAAGAGCAGTAATGAGCAATAAAACTTGGGGTGCGGTGTGGGATAAAGGAAGATCTGAATGCTACAGTTAAAATGCTCAATGACCTCTAAGAAATGACATGTAATACATAGACATGCATGTATATGTATGTATATATTATATATTAAACACATACATATATATGTTTATGTATTATGTTTATGTATATATGTTTATATACATATGAATGTTTATATATTACATATATTACATAGAGAATATATAGGCAGCCTTTAGTAACTCGTCAAGAGACAAACATTCTAGGCACCCTGGGGAAAATATCAGCTATTGTAATATGTTCAAATAACTAAAGGAAATCAAGTTTTAAGTATGAAAACTAAGTCTCTCCAAATAGAGAATATTGATACAGATGAAAATTAAAAAACCCTGATGAAATTGGAGTTTTAAAAGAAAATAACAAATGAAAGGATCTTAACAGAAGATTTGAGCAGAAAGAAGAACAAGCAAATGTGAGAACAAAACAAT
>RJWT010048513.1:0-11141 GCA_004365215.1 Cuniculus paca | reverse complement strand
ATTCCTTGAGTTGTTCTTTGTCATGGAAGTATCTTGTTTCTCCATTAATTTGGAAAGAAAGTTTTGCAGGGTACATCAGTCTGGGTTGAAAGTTGTTTTCTTTCCTCTTCTTGACTTGATGGTTTGTGTTGATAAGTCTGCTGTGATTCTGATGGGTTTTCCTTTATAGGTGATCTGTTTCTTTTCTCTAACAGCTTTTAATATTCTTTTCTTATGTTGAATTTCTGGGATCTTGATTATTATATGTCTGAGTGTAGATTTGTTTTGGTTATGGCTAGCTGGAGTTCTATATGCTTCACTTATTTGAGTATCACTTTCCTTTTCTATGCTTGGGAAGTTCTCAGAAATTATTTCTGTAAATAGGATCCTAATGTCATTTTTATTGACCCCTGCTTTTTCACTCACATCTTCAATTCTTAAGTTATGTTTCTTTGAGTTGTCTTGCAGCCGTTGAATTGTTACTTCCTGATTCCTTGTTATTTTTAAGAGATCTTTCCTTTCATGATCACAAGCTGCAAACCTGTCTTCAAGATATAAAAGTCTATCTTCAGTTTCTTTCAAATGTTTTTTCCAGCTTTCAGTGGAGTTTTTAATTGTCTGGATATCTTTTTGAATCTGTTTCATGCATTCTAAATCTCTCTTATATTGTTCATTCATGGTTTCCCTCATTTTCCTATGTTCCTCTATTTATTATCTGTGTCTTCTTTAGAGGTGTTTAGTAATTCTTTTATTATGTTTTTCATTTCTTCTTTTACCTGGGATAGAATTTCTGTTCTAATTTCTTTTATAGCTTCATAAAGTTGTTTCTTTACTTCAGTTGACATCATTTCAGACATTTCAGGTATGTGACTTCCGATCTCTTCCATGTTTACCTCTCCTGGAGTTGTGCTGCTTGGGTTGGATGCCAGAGATTGCCTTTTCCTTCTTCGTCTTGACATATTCCTGGTTTCTTCCATACACATGGGTAGTGGGGTCCCAGGCACCTCTGACATTGGCTACAATTTCTCTGAAGTGAGACTGTTTGGTTTTTCTAGCAGTGCTGGCTATGGGTATCTGATGGTGGGCACCCATGCTTCTGCACTAAGCTGGGTACAGGCCTACAAGGGCCTTTGGAGTTTGCATGGGAGCGGAACTGGCAGGGTCTGGGGATCTAAACTGGTTAGGAACCTATGCAATGTTGTCTGGATCATGCACAGGAGCAGGACCCAGTCCAAGCAACTTCTGTGGGTCTGGCCCCAACCTGGTGCTGCTGGAAGAAGCCGGCAGCAGTCCTGGCCCTAGGCTTATCCTGGCCTACTCCAAAATGTCTCCTGCCCAATCGCTCTCTCCTGCAGGAGGACTGAGTCCTCTGCACTCACCACCATCCAGCACAGAACCCCTAGTCTGCCACTGTCTTCCACTGCTGCACCTCTCCACAGAGACCTCTAGCTTCACCACCACCACCACTGTGATCATGTGTCCCCAGGCTCAATAGCTCCTCTTTCAGGGTGAGTCTGGCTCCAGGCTAAGGTGTCGCCAGCTACCACTTTCTTCTTCATTTAAGTTTTTCTTTTTACTCTCTCTGTAGGCTTCAATTCACATTTTAGATTCTCCCTGGGTTCAGGGGACCCACTTCCTTCCTTCTTGTCCTCTCCATGATGCTATATTCCAGTATCTGAACTGTTTCTCTCAGAGACAGTGTTTACTCTGCTGCTTACTGTTCTGTCATCTTTCCAGAAGTCTCAAAGAAAGCTTTTAAAAATCACTTTGGATTAAATTAAAATTGAAATATAATAGAAAATATCTGAGATCTGGATAAAGTAGTGCTGAGGGATTTATATAAGTTTAAATATTTAAAATAAACCTGAAGGAATGGATCAAATACTCTTCCCCAAGAAAATAGAAGAGTATAACAAAATAAAACCAAGACTGAAAGGAGGAAGAAAAGCATACAGAGAAGAAGAAAAATTTGGGGTATTGAAATAAAGAAAGCATGAACACAAAAAGTCAGCTTTTTGAAACATGAATAAAATCAATGAACCTATAGCAATGATTGGAATAGTATGTGTTTTGAATCTATAGAAACAGTAAGATTCTGAAATATTTTGGATTGTACTGACTACATGCAAACCTAAAACTCTTCTATAGTTAACCTTCTTGGATCTTTGGATGAACCTTTTAAAGCATCATCTCCATGGAAAAGGTACCTAAAATACTTTTGTATGTCTCAAATTTTGTTTTCTTCACATTAGAAATTTAAAAATATATAATAAAGTATGCAGAAGCATTCCCTTGTTTCTGGAAAACTTGAATACAATGTATGGTACAAAATGTTCAAATAGCTGGTGATTTAGCTCAGTGGTGTAAGTGCTTGCCTGGCAAGTGCAAGGTCATGAGTTCAATACCTGGTACCAAAAAAAACCCAAACACACAAAAAGCAAAACTCCATTTGGTGAGATGCTTTCCTAATATCTACAAAATGTCCAAATAAAAGAAAATAAGACTCATAGGTAACAAACATTCAGAAAATTAAGAATTTTTTAGAAAATATTTACCTGATTATTTTGTTTGCATTCAAATTTATATCTATTTCAGCCTTTTGGAAAGCGATCCTTACAATATAAATGTCTTATTTAAAATACTCAGATCCAAATATCATGACTATTATCAACATCATACACATAGCACTTTTCAAGGCAAACTACTTCCCCTACCCTTTTTTGCATCTATTGCACAGAAAGGTAAAATTTATTTTATAATCTCAGTTTAGCTGATTTAACAGAAACCACATTTTCATTGCTTTTATAGTTTATATATACATGGAATTTTAAGAAAATTGCGTCATAGATGTATGTAATCTAAAACAACCTAGATAAAACAAAAGCATGAGAAAGATATAGGTGCAAAAGTTCACATTCTGAAACTTGCAGTGTTGAGAGCAGGTAGCATTCTATTTTGCTGGATAAACAAAAGTTACAGGCAAGTGCAAAGCAAGTGTGATGCAATCATAGGAACCAGAGAAGAGTACAATTTGAAATCTGAACAAGTTACCCTCTGGTTACCAACTTTCACCCTTTTCTGAGCTGAAATGAAAGAATGGCTCTTCATCTCCCCAATTCGGAGCCTGCAGTTGAAATGCTCCCCAGCTGCATACCCTGAAGCTCCAGTTTTCTACTTCAGTTAACACACTATGAGGACATAGTTGACAGATTTTCAAGCCAAATTCATAGTGAGATATTTGTGCTTTCTTGCACAAATAAGACCAAGATGTGTCTCTCCCATTATAATGAAGATTTAACTAATTAACACACCTCCATTGTCACTGCTCTTATACTTGCAGTTCTGTGTGTGTGTGTGTGTGTGTGTGTGTGTGTGTAGGGGCATGTGTGCACAGACACAGAATTTGGCCTCTCTTTTTGTCTCTGCCACTTTCTTCTTGAAATGTACACTCACACATATTCATATGTATGTGTTATATAACATTTGGTGTGAAAATTCTAATAACTTCTTTTATCATTTTTTCATTAAAAATTTCACTCTCTTCTACATATATCATTATTTTCCTCCTTACAGTTTTTCATCTAAAGTAAATTATTTCATCAGATTTCATATAATTTCTGTCTTAATTCCTAAAGATTTTGAGCAGAGATACCTAGACACCAGAATTTAATCCCCATAGATTCCTCTTTCCCCCTTTCCACACACATACATAATGTATCTTCACAGAAAATACTCTTTTATATATGATAGAAAATGATACAGAATAACACAAATTGTTTAACTTTTTAGATGCTAGGTAACACATGTGACACTTTTGGTTTTAATTTGCACTTATTTCTCTTAATGGTCCTGTAGAACGTTGTCACATACTAAGGGATTTCTTTTTTGGTGAAAGGACAATCAAGTCTTTATATGCTACACATATCATGTTGAAAACAAAATGTGAATCAAGTGTTGTTTCCCCACCACTATCACAATTTTATCACTCTCATGAAGGCTTTGGAATTTCTATGCATGCTTGTTTTGGGGTAGCAGGTTCTATTTCTGTGAAATAAAACTTCACATGATAGACAGTGCACCTTCCTCTGAACAACTTCTGACATAATTAAGCATCTCCCTGCATGTCACCTGGGAAATGTGTTGGGAACTGTTTTCCTCATGCAGGTGCCTCAAAGCAATCTCATTTCTCCTTCGGTTCCCTCTTGCAATATATTGGAGATGACCCGACCTTTCCTTCACTTCATTTTGGTGTGTAAATAAGTGTTTATAAAGTTCTACTTATTCTGTTGTGAGCAGGTATCTATCTGCCCTGGATGCTTCTGGAACTTTCATTACTGTTTCAGGGGGTCTTTTAAACTTGTTTGGTATCAAATTTTAAAGGCAACTCTAGTGCCAACTAAGGCACCCTTTTCCCATGCATCCTCTTTTCTGCCTGTATTAGAACAGAACTTTTACTGAAGTTCATTGCAAATTCAGAACTATGAAGACATTTCTTGGGCATGTAGTTTCAGTGTGATAGGATTCCCATCCAGGACCATTTCTTTTGACTCTATAAGAATAATTTTATGCTTTTGGTGGGATACAATTGTATTAAATGATCATGGAGAATATGTCTTCAGGCTGGAATTCAATAGTACCACTTCTCAGGCTAACTCAATACTAAAGTGTCACTCTCCAACTAGTTAGATGACCTATGGTTAAATGTATCAAAAAGGAGGAATATATAAAGAGAAAGTTGGTTATGCTGAGTCAGTTGTGGGATGTTAATTTTGCTGTTACAAATTACCAGGAACATGGTAGTTTAAACAATGAAGATGTTTTACACTGCCATTCTGAAGTCCCATGTTGTAAAAGGTAGCTGTCAGCAGGAGAGCAATTTCTAGGTAGGTCAGTGATGAGTTAATTCTTGTCCTCTTCTAACTTCTAGCAGCTACCTGCAGTCCTTGGTCCATGGTCCCCTTACTGCGGCAGCATCTTCTGATCTGTGCTTGAACACATTTCAGTCACTAACACTTATCTTCTTGGATCCTTCTTATAAGGAGTTATGTGATTGTGTGGAATACGTGAGGGCAACCCAGAAAACTTTTTCTGAATAAAATCCTAATCCTAACCACATCTTCCCAGTCCCTTTGCCACATAAAGTAACACAAGTCTTCTAGATTAGGATGTATTCATTTTTGGTGACTATTTCTGTCTCTAAAGCACTAGGGAATATTACTTTTGTTTGCAATTTTAGACCTCAAGTAGTGTTTAGTAACATTTGGATATACATATCTGGAGACACTGTATTTAGATATCTAAGTGAAAAAGTGTTATTTAAAACTATAGGTATGGGTTTCCAGATTTCTCCTTTTCTGAAGTATTTTTTAAAAGGTAGGATT
Source organism: Cuniculus paca (assembly GCA_004365215.1). Lineage (NCBI taxonomy): Eukaryota > Metazoa > Chordata > Mammalia > Rodentia > Cuniculidae > Cuniculus > Cuniculus paca. Next base: position 5,781 of record RJWT010048513.1, on the reverse strand, counting down.
TTAGTAGGTAATTGGGAGCAAAAATTGAAAGAATGGGATTGAGGAATAGTTGGCAGAAAGGAAAGAAAATAGATGCTTATAAGAAAATGTTTTGCTTTAAACTGAGAAAAGAAATGGAAAAGTAGCATAAGTGATGGATTGAATTAAAGTGTAGGTTAGCAGGGAAGATGCTAGTAGGGAATCATTGTATACTGTTGAGGATGATCTAATAAAAAAAAGGTAATTAATGTTGTAGAAGGGAAATCGAAAGCAATGGCCATGAGGGGGTAAGTCTAGGTTTTAAATGCAATGAATGGGCATAGGATTATAGACAGCATTCTTACTGTATCCAGAGCAGAGACAAATTATGAGATTATGGGTGCCCAGATGCAGATGATAGAGAAATCGAGGATTGTACAAGTTTTTGTCTTATGAATTTTATTTCAAAATGATGAGAGAGAGAACATGAAAGAGTATTTTTAGAGATCTGAGAGTAAAATGTTCATGAAAATCTCATCCATTCATGAAGCCTATGTAATAGCTCATTAGAATTTATAATCATAACTGCAAAGCTAAGCTATTTAGGAATGTTCACTGTTTTGACCAGATAAAGAAAATTTCAAAATTATACCCTACAATAAGCAACAAATGGGGTTTTGTCATGATTCAATCATTTAAATGCAATAAATATGGATAGAAAACACAGAGAGATCAAGATAGCTGGAAGACAAGTGCAGTGGTGCTTGTGGGACTGGAAAATAATAAGCAAGAAGGTGCCTATTAGGAGTAAGGAAAGGTCAAGGATGTGTCTGATTTGTGTTGAAAACCAGCAGAACAGTTTTTCCACTATTTAATCCTAAGATTAGTGCAGTGTTCAACTCACTTACTACCTCATAGTTGACTGACCCCTTCTGGTCACAGTAATGCTGCTCACAATTTTTGAGATTTTGTATAAAGTTTACCTAAGGCAGTTTCTCTTGGTCTCTTTGTTATTTCATTGAGCAATGAAAACGAAACAAAACTGTTTGACAAGCAGCTTCTTGGTGGCTCTACCATGTTAGGAAAACATGTATGTTTTGCTCTCCCTAGTTTCTGGTATGTTAGATTCTGCTATTACACTCTTGGCCGTGTTTCTCAATGTTTTCCTTTCTGTCTTCATCTCCTCACCACATCCTTAAGAAAATAGATTGTTTTGGATCCTTTATTGTTCTTTCCACTTCTTGTCCCTAATTTACAAAGTTTATTATGTCTAAGGCTCTTATTTTCTCAAGTCTCTTGGAAACAGTGTTCTCACTTTTCTCTGAATAAGCTTTAATCTCCTTTTTCTCTGAAAACTCGTTCTGTCAGTCACCTCATCAAGTCTCTCACTGTGTATCCGTGAACTTTACTTTTGTGTCAATAACACAGTCCAGGTTTTATGTTCCCCTTCCTGACAGTACCTTCCTCTTTTTATGCAGTCCCAAAAAAGATCAATTTATACACTTTGCTTTGTACAACGTCCCTTTTTTTAACTCACATATTAAGACATAAGTCCTGTACATTTTGAACTCCGTCAACTAAAACTGAGCAATCAGCTTCTTGAATTTTCTTCCAATTGCAAAATCTAGTGGATCATTTTCTGTTTTTCATTTTCCTTCAGTGTATAGACATTGTTCACGTCTACTTTTAATTAATTTTATTCTTTCTGACTTGGATCTTCATTCACCAGATTCTTCTCTCAATTTTGTGACCGCTCAGTCTCATCACATTTGGGGAGTTGAAGTGCATCGCTCATTGAAACTTTGTGGTCCTGTCTGTGTGATCCTGAACCAAAGCTTTTCTCTTTGCATAGTCATTTTGGTAATCCTTTCCAGTAAACTTATTTTATTTCCTAAATTTTAAAAGATACATCTCTAGTCCCTTTTCCTTCATTTGTCAGACACCCATATGCAAATATCTCATTTACATGTCATTTTGAAGAGCCCAGAATTCCTAACTTCCTTAACTTTCTACTTACTTATAGTGCTTGTGATATACCATGTATCTATAGTAGTGGTATAACTAGTTACCTAATATAATAAATCAGAAATACTAACCATGGTATTTGGCATCCTTTCCTAACTATCTACCACAGCATTCATTTGAATGATTGTTTTCTGAATATTTCTTTGGTTGTCTACATTTTTCTCTTTCTTTCTATTTGCACTAGTGTTTTTCGGATCTTATCATGCATACTACTCTCAATGCTCAATCTTCTATTTTATTGTACTATATATACATCAACAAAATTTTCAAGAAGGGAAAAATGTCCAAATTTTTTGTTTAATCAAGAAGTTGATGCTTGTTAAGAATGCTTTTTTTATTTCATCCTAAAATTCAAACTTGGAAATATTTACCTCCCTGTGAGCTGGCATTCAGAGATTAACTCCTGAGAGTAGAGTTCTCCTGATAAGATGGCAGTCCTTATGAGACATTCTGTCTCTTTCTCTCTCTTCCCTTCCCGCTCTCCCATGTGAGGACTAAGCAAGAAAGCAACTCTCTACAAGCTGGGAAGCAGGCCTCAACAAGTTTCCAGATCACTAGATCTCTTAACACTTTGGTCCACATCTTCCTAGTATCAAGTATTCATATTTTTTAAGCTACTTAGTCAATGATACTTTTGTTATAGAAGTCTGAACTGACCAGGTTAGTACCTTTGCAAGCTGCCCTCTGAATCCCTGTGTGTACATTTTCTATGATTTCTACTCCAATGATACTGAACTACTTGAAGTTCACTTGTACACCCTTTCTCATCCATTAGAGGATGTGTGCTTAAAAAATACAATATATGTTTAAAGAAAAAAGCATTTATTACAGTAAAGACACATAGAGGTTATTCCCTTCAAACTTCTCTTTTTCACTTCAAACACACTTGACACATTATCGCTGTCTCTTTCTGAAGGCAGTTGTATAAAGCCTCTTTCATGAATATCTTTAACCGCATTGTCATGGATCGCTCGATGCCCTGAATTTATTTGAAACATTTACCCTTCACAGACATTTTGACACTAAGAAGTGCAAGAAGTTGCACAGTGTCCCATTTAATTAACAAGGTAGATGAGCACACAACAGTATTTTTTGAACACTGCCTTTCCAGTGGGTGACATTCGGCAGCAGCGTTTTGATCCTACCTTGTGAAGACACTCATGAAAAAGGAATCCCAGAACTGCTTCAGAAAGTGTCAGGAATGATGAGATAAGTGTGTCTGAGGTGAAGTGGAATATTTGAGGGAAGTAGGTGACAACTGTCCTTTACTGTAATCCTCTTTTGATTTAAACACCCATTACATATTTCAATTCTTGTTTCCATCTTTATTCATGTCACTTTTTTTTATGAAAAACATTCTAAATTCCTTTAGCCTGACAACTTTTATTCTTTATGACTTTTATTCTTTAGGAATTCAAGCAAAATCTTTTAGAAACTATTCCCAAGAACCCAAATTATAGTCAATATTCTATCAGTCCTACGATGTCAATGGCTTACGTTTTGGGCAAAGCTATGCCATTTCTATTTGCATTGTCACTGTGTAGAATCTAACACACGTTATGTACTAAAAATCATGCTGGGCTAGGGATATAGCTCAACAGCACAAGGGCCTGCCTGGAAAACTTAAGGTCCTGAGTTCAGTTTATGGTACAAAAGAAAAAATCATGTTGACCAAACCAAATGTGATTATTCTTTTAAGACCACTCTGTCAGTAGCAATGAAATCTATTAGCAGCCAATGATGTTATTTCTGTCAAGTTAATAGCTAATATTTCTAGAATATCTATGTCAAATACTATTCACTGAAAAAACGTGTATTATTTTAATTATATTTATTCTTTCAGCAGAGAGAGGCTGAAACACGGATATGACTTTAATTATATCTATTCTTTTAGCTGAGAGAGGCTGAGGTAATTAATCATGATCATAAAATTAGGAAGTGGTGTAGAAGGATGTCAACATCTGAGAATCTTCTATAGAGCTGCTCTGAATTCCTATTCTTGCACAGTGGGTTTTTACCTCCCACTTTTTTAGGAGAGAGACTTAGAAAAATACTGCCTTTATTTACTTCAAGGTCAAAGTCAAGTAAGTGATAGGTCTGTATTTACACATACATGTATTTTAATATTGGTGTTAAAAACAAGAGTGGCATTGCCTCATACTGATACCATAGCAGTGATCTTTAATTATTTGAATTTGAATGACATCATATCATGAAATGAATGGCCAAGAAGAAGGCACTCTGGCTACAAGTAACTCTTCAGTGTCAGCACTGGAAGAGACACAGCAATCCAGTAATGTGTCTCTTATGGTTAATACATTGTGTCAACTTGAGAAGTTTAGAAGTTTAACTGAGAGACTCAACTGGGAGCCAGGGTTCTTACTTTGTAAATATCCTCATCCTGTACAAAGGAGGGCAAAGACATTTTGTGAGTGTTACACCCACCCTGAAGGTTTTGTAGGGGGGTGGCCTGTGTACAACTTAAGGGTAGAGAAGCAGCTTGCATTTTCTCTTTTGCTCTGGCTGCTGCCTTGAAGTGTTGCCCCAATGCCATGCCACCCTGCCTTGAATCCAGCTGATTATGGACTGAAATCTCCAGAAACTGTAAGCTAAATAAATCTTTTCTTCCCTAATTTTGGGTGTCAGGTGTTTGTCTCAGCAACAAGAAAAAGTAACCAAGACAGTCTCACCTTCATTGTTTAATGCAACATTTTACCAAGCAGAAGGAACTAAAAGATGTGCTTGAGGAAAAACCAGGACAATGAGCTTCAGGAATTAAAGGTTCAGTGATACAAAAATGGAGCAGGGACAGAGGTTCAGAGTAATTTGAAAGAAAATGGTCCCCAAAAGTTCAAGACAAGTTGTTAGCTAGTCGCATGTATTGGCTCATGTGAGAATACTGGTTGGGCTGCGCCAGGCCAGTATAATCTTTTCTTTGTGTGTATCATTGCTATCCATAATCAACTCTATATGGGGGTTCCTTTTCAGCTCCTAGGAAATTTGGCCAGCTCAAACTCGATTTCCATGACAGGAAAATATTTTCATCTCTTTGAATGTATAACTTCTGCTCCCTCTACAGACACTACTTCAAATTGTTGAAGTTACAAGTGTAGATGCAGAATTCGAAGAACTCATTTATTTTAGTTTAGAGTTTTTGTTTTTAAATAGAGTCAAACTTGAACAAAGCAAGAGGCTGCTCTCTGGTAACCAGCTCAGAGGGAAGGCAGAGGCAGGCTCTGCTCAGAATGCATTCAAATGGACAAAGAGAAATGCTGCTTGCTGGTAAGGAGCTCAGAGGGAAGGCAGAGGCAGGCCCTGCTCAGAGTGCATTCCAACAAAGTGAGAGGTTGCTCTCCGGTAACCAGCTCAGAGGGAAGGCAGAGGCAGGACCTGCTCTGCATGCATTCCAGCAGCCCCCTGGACGCTTCCACAAACAGAAGTAGGCCCTGCACCAGAGCACCCAATAGCCACCATTGGATACCTCTAGCCAGCACTGGCCAGGAAAACCAGTCACACTCCAGAGAAAGTGTAACCAACGTGGGAGCTTCCCAAAACCCCACTACCCGCTTGTTTGGAAGAACCCAGGAAAATGTCAAGACAAAGAAACAAAAGGCAGTCCCTGGACTCCAACCCAAGCAGAGCAAGTCCAGGAGGTGGAAGAGATTGAGTCACATATCTGACGTTTCTGCAGTGATGGCAACAGAATTAAAGAGACGACTCCATGAGGCTATAAAAGAAATTAGAACAGAAATACTATGTCAGGTAAAAGAAGAAATGAAAAACATAATAAAAGAATTA
>RJWT010048512.1:0-11134 GCA_004365215.1 Cuniculus paca | reverse complement strand
CATGCCTGTAATCCCAGCACTTGAAGGCTGAGGCAGGAGGCTTGCCATGAGTTCAAGGCCAGCCGGGGCTACATAAGCAAGTTCAAGGCCAGCCTGCACTACGTAGTGAGACCCTGCCTCAAAAAACAAAACAAAACAGACTATGCTGAAACTTGATCAACAGCCCAGCCACTTCTGGAATTATTTCAGCAGTGTTATTTTACGCACCTTAACCACCTCTAGGATCCGAACAGCACTAGCAAAATCATTTAACCGTCTGCATGCCCGCAAAGCAGCATCAATGATTTTGGGTTCTGGAACCAGATCATAGCTAACAAGTGTGTTCATCCCTGTCAAATTAAAAAGGGGACATGTCAGCGTGGAATTATCGTCACTTAAAGGAATGCAGTTGTCAATGTTCTTAATCACGGATGTGTCACCATGTGTTTGGGCCTCTGTTATCTATGAAATGAGAATCTGCCTTTACAGATCATAGATGGTCTGATCGCAGTGGCTCTTTTAGAGTGAGTTGATAGAAAATTACAGAACAACATGCAAACTGCAGGAAAAACCTCAGTGTTTTCTCAAATGCAAACACTATTTTCATAATAACTAGCGGATCTCTCTTCAGAGAGAATCGTTTTCAAAACACATCTTTTAACTTTTTAACACCGTGTTCATTTTTGGTTGCTTCAAGACAGATTCTATCAGAAAATAATCTCAACCAACCAGGGATATGCCTACAGAGAGCTGATGAAGCCTAAAAGAGAACATTAAGGCGTTATTACAGAGCAGCATTATTGTAAAGACTATGAACACCCAACCAGAAAATGACCAGGCACAATTACTTCCACATCTGCTCAAAATGACAGTCATAAGCGGGAGATTCTCTTAACGGGGATGCAGAAGGGCTGTCCTCTTTATTACTTCCACCCCACATTATTCAGCAACAATTTCCAGGGCCGCAGCAAAATGGAGCCATTACATTCCGGCAGGGGAGTTTCAAGCACTCCTTTCTTGCTTTTGTTTAAAATATTTCAACAAAGGATACAAATGAATAAAATGCCAGCACACAGTCATACAGACTGAATTCTCGGTTGGAGATAAATTAAGTACATTATTATTTGTAACTAGTTACCTTTAGTATTACTTATTCATGTCAAATGCACCCCTGCAAATTTAGAAAAAACAATTTCTAGCTTACATAGACCAGTACTCGCAGAAACAATTTACAACCAAGGGCAAAAATAAAAACTCAGGGCCGGGGAATACAGCTCAGCAGCACAGCACCTGCCTGGCAAGTGCGAAGTCCTGAGTTCAATTCCCAGTACCCACAAAAAAATATAAATATGTAAAAAAATTAGATCATCATATTAAAAAAATAATAACTCAGACCATTCCATTCCTCAGAGGAGAAGAGAAGGAAATGAGTGCTGTGCAGGTCACTCAAAGGTCCAGGACAACGAGTGACACCCTGCAAGCCCTGTGTCTGCAGTGGTTGTTTTAGAGATACGGGTAATCTTGTTGCCCAGAGGACACCGGGTAACGTCTGCAGACATTTCTGGTTATTACAACTGCAGGTCTGTGCGTGTCTGGGTGTGCGTGTATCTAGCGGGCAGAGGCCAAGAAAGCTTAAGAATACCTTAGGGTGCAAAGGACAGAGCATTACAACAAAGGACTGTGACACAAAGTGTCAACACTGTCTGCTTTAAACCCTGCTTCACAGGAATAGCCACAAAAGCACAAACTTTCCTAGCTACAAGTTGCATGAAAAGGTCACACAATGTATATTTTCAAAGTATTTGCTTTCAAGGTGGTAGTGGAAACAATATGTATTTACACACCGAAACCAACAGGTATGTTTATGGTTCAGTTACCTTTACGCAACTCCCAGGCATCTATGTCTGGCTTGTTGAAGTATGTCACCCAGCGAGCATCGAACTCCTCATCTGTCTCGTGTGACCCATGGGAATAGCAGCGAGGGGACTGGACAGCTGCAATGGACAGAGAGCAGTAACTTTAGGTACAGAGAGCACTTCACATACCTTGCCCAGTGCATTCAGTTTTTTGGGTTTGTTTTTTCCAGTCCAGTAAGTCCTCGACTTAGGAACATTTGCATTGCCAACCCTCACAGGTGTACTGTAAGACTCTTCTGGCTCACGAATGAGTCTGACTTAAGAACAATTCCCACAGAATGTAACTCCTTTGTAAATTGCCTTCACACTGATTTACATCCCCAGCCCTTCTTTGATTGAAACATGGTCTCCCTAAGGCCCTAAATTGCTCAGGTTGGGCTCAAACTTGTGATCCTCCTTCCTCAGCCTCCCTCAGTGCTGGGATTACAGGCCTGCACCTCTATGCTATGTCTGCATTAATGTTTAAATCAATATATATTGTGGTTAAACAAACAAACTCAGCTGGGTGTGGCAGTGTACACCTGTAATCCCAGCACCCAGGAGGCTGAGACAGGAGGATCGCTGCTAAGTTTGAAACCAGTGTGGGCTACAAAGTGAGCCCAAGGCCAGCCTGAACTGCATAGCAAGACCCTGTCTCAAAAAGACAAAAACAAACAAACAAGTCAAATGAAACAGCCCTTGTGTGTTGATCTATGTCTTGTATATTATCGAAGATAAGCCAGTAGGAAAAAAGTATCATATAGATAAGTTTATGCTTCACAGCCTCCAATGTGTAACTCACTTGAAGTTGGTAACAGTGGTAAATCTTAGGAAGGAAAAACTGTATTTCCTTACTTGCTTGCATACTATGTGAATTGATCCAGTAGCAGAGTATTGACTTCTAACTAAAATTACTGTTGGTTGGGTACAGTGGCACATGTCTATAGTCCTAGCTACTTGGGAAGCTGAGGCAGAAGTGTCTGAGCCCGGCAATTAAGGTCAGCCTTGGCAACACAGCAAGAACCTGTTTCCAAAGTCCACTGAATACTTAACCAAATTCATAAAGTATACTTATAGATACTGACAGATGATCTGAAAATCTTAGCAAGGTGAGGTGGTGCACACCTATAATCCCAGCACTGGGGAAGCTGAGGCAGGAAGATTACCACAAATTGGAGGCCAGGCTAAGCTACAGAGTGAGTTTAAAGCCAGCCTGCACTACACAGTGGGAACCTGTCTCAAATAAAACCAGAAAAACAAAACAATTTTAAAAAATCTTCCAGGCATGGTGGCACATGCCTGTAATTCCAGCACTGGGAAGGCTGAGGCAGGAGGATTGTTGCAAGTTCAAACCAACCTGAGCTACAAAGTGAGCTCAAGGCCAGCCTGAACTACATAGTGAGACCCTGTCTCAAAAAAGGCAAAAAAAATAAAAAAATAAAAAAAATAAAAACAACTTACGCTCACCATTATTTTCCAAAATGGAGCTTGGGCTATGGCACATATTTAGTATGCATGAGGTCTGAGGTCTTATCCCTAGCACCAAAATCAATCATTTGATCAATCAATCCATCAATCAATCAGTGGTTCTTCTTAATGGCTTTTCCTTTCATGGGAATCATTATATATACAAAACAGTCTTTGACTCAAAGTCTTTTTTTGTTTGTTGACAGGGTCTCACTATGTAGTGGAAGCTGGCCTTGAACTCACTATGTAGACCAGGCTGGCTTTGAACTCACAGCAATCCTCCTGCCTCAGCCTCTGGAGTGCTGGGATTACAGGCGCACTCCACCATGTGCAGTTGATCTATCAAATATATTCTCTTTTGTTCCTAGTTAGCCTCATTCAAGAAAATTAATTCTTTTGACATTCACTTGCAAAAAATGCTTACAGTCTCATACTGATAACAAATCTCAACCTTTCATATACAAAAATGAAATGCACAATGAAGCAAGTATGTAGTTTTTGAGCTGCATAAAGTAGACAAATGATGGACTACATGTAAGACAGACTATACCACACAGCCTAAGTATGCAGCAAGCTAGATTAGCTAGGTTTTTGCATCTAGAATTTACCCTATAGATGTTCAAAGGATAAAACCTGCCTAAAAAATTGCATTTACTAGACCTTATTTCATTATTAAAGGCATGGCTATATTTAAGCATTTCTACCCAGCAAGGTGATAAGAATTACATCAAGGGCCAGGGATCTAGCTCAGTGGCCTAAGCACCTGCCTGGCAAGCACGAGGTCATGAGTTCAATCCCCAGTGCTGCAAAAAAAAAAAGAATTACATCAAAAAAAATTTATATTATCTCATTTAAGCCTCAAGACTACTTAAAAGTGACCTGATTTTAGAGGCTTTTGAGGCTTAAGGCCAAACAACATGTGCAAGGACACAGACAAAAATTATCCAACACTACTTGCAATCAATACTGCCTCCTTGTGGCAAATAATTAGGTACGTGAGACAAACACCTCAAAGCCTTTTTAATTTAATTTTACTCAGGAGAGTAAATAGAATGCTTCAAAAATAAACCACCAAATAAAGAAGAATCTTCTTACTCTACTCTTTGCCTTTTGGGAAATACCTCTGGCATTTCTCAAATCTGCTATAAAACGCAGGCAAAACTTTTTTTTAGGTTTTTTTTTCCTGGCACTACTGAGGATTGAACCCAGGGCCTCTGCACTCCACTACATCCCCAACCCTTTTTTGATTTTGAGACATGGTCTCACAAGGTCAGTTACCCAGGCTGGGCTCTAACTTGGGATTTTCCTTCCACAGTCTCTCAGAGTGCTGGGATTACAACTGTACCATCACACTCAGCTTGGGAATTTGGGTCAAACCTGACAATTATAACCAAGAAACAGAAAATAGTTCTGCTCCTAATAAAGAAATCAGTGGGCAAGATAAGGCTGTGTCCTCTTCTGTGTAAGATAATCTCCATAGTCTCTTAAGTCTACCCTAGTCTTATAGTTGATTCTATGACACAGTATGAAAGATAAAGTCCAACTTAAATGAAGCCAAAGAAAAAACAAAACAAAAACAAAATAAATTAAATGAAGCCAAAAATAGTCTTCCGGTTCCGAAGTGCCTAGTTAAAATTAACAGTCAAGCAAACGCTATTGTTCCTTTTTGAATTTATGTTAAAATATATATCCACAGGACCTAGATTTCATAACACAGCATACACCATCACTATAGGCCAAACCAAGCGCAGTGATTATGATTCAAAGTACAGTGGTGGACACAAAATCTCCCAGAACACGTAAGGAAAGGGAAATAGACAAGAATTTCCAATACTTCGCCTCCAACAACCAGGCCTACAATCTGAATGCGGGGGGTGGGGGGAGACGCGAAGCTTTTTCCCATATTTGTAGAACCCAGGACTCCTGGGTGTGCGGCAAACAATTTTCGCGACAGTAATGTGGCCACAACACCCGCTAACATCAGGCCACCTTCCAGACCGCAAAATATTGCCACACACTGTCGAGTCATTTTAAACGTGAAGCCATCAGGACGAGGTTCAATTGCCCCTAGAAGGCTGCCGGCTGTGAAAGTGACAGCGCTAACGGGGACCTGCCCGGTCACTGTCCTGCGCCCCACACGGAAGCTCCAGTGTCCTCGAGTAGCCGGAGGGGGGTGGCGGGAGCTCAATGTCACCTTCGCCAGGGCGCCACTCTCAGGTGGCCCGGGGTCGGCGCACGGTCGCGGTCACGGCCCGAAGGCCGAGGTGGTACTGCGCCCCCAGGACCCTAAGGCGCGGGCCGCCCTGACCCCGCCACCCGCCCGGCGGACCAGGGCTAGGCCGCCGGCAGCCTGCCCTAGAGTGACGGTGGGGTCGGGTCACGGCAAGGACACGCGGGCGCGGGCACGACCTTACCGGCGACGGGGCTGAGGGTCGCGGGAGGCTGTAGCAAGCCGCGGGGCAGAGCACGGGCAGCGGCTGCTACCGCGCAGCGGCGGAGAGCGGTGCCCAGCATGACAGCGATGGCGGCGCGCGGGCCGAGGTTGCAGAGAAGCCGGTGTGAGCTCGCGAGCCGCTCCGAGCGCGCGGGGGCCGGACGTACGCACGACGCAAGGGGCGTGCCCGGGGCGGAGCGCGCAACCACGCCCACAGCAGCGCTCGCGCCTCCAGGGAACAGCAGAACGCAGCAGCCGGCGAGCTACGGTGGCGCGATTCAGACAAATGTGTTGGCTCCGCGCCCCGCCCAGCCTCTGGATGGGTGCCGTAGTGACTAGGGTGAAACTCGGATGGTAGGCGGGTGGAGGCTAGCAATGGATAGTCTAGAGGTTCGAGTCTGCCTCGGGAGATTCTCACCACAAAATGGGTATGATAGCAATAACAGCGACAAATTAGAAAGAGGAAGAAGGAGGAGTGGAAAAAGAGCAGTAAAAAAGAATTAAAATGCGCCGAGTATGATGGCCCATGCCTGTCATCCCTGCGCTCAGGAGGGTGAGGCAGGAGGATCGCTGAGAGTTCGAGGCCACCCTGGGCTACGTGCTTAGTTCAAGGCCAGCCTGAACTACATAGGGAGACCCTATCTCAACCCCCTAAAATTGTCAGGTTTGACCCAAGTTCCCAAAAAGAATTAAAATGTATTATGTACATGTGCCAACTCCCTACAATGAATGTAATCATTATGTACGGCAAACGTGTACTAAGAAAAACAAAATTTTAGAACACAACAAATTATACCATAAACTACTTCCCCTCTCCCCCTCCTCTGACACTAAAATAAGAGAACAAATGGCGAATAACTGCGTATGTAATAATTATTATCGTATTATTGTTAGTAATAATTTATTCTCAGAAATTGGCAAGCTTTAAAAGATGAGTCGAACTATTTGCTGTTACACGAAGGAAACAGACTCAGATATTAGGTTGCTGCCGGGTGTGGTGGTGCAGGCCTGTAATGTCAGCACTCTGGGAGGTCGAGGCAGGAGGATGGGAAGCTTGAGCCCAGCCTGGGCAATTTAGCAACTTAGTCGAACCTGTCTCAAAATAAAAAATAAAAAAGGGTAAAAAAAAAAGTAAATAAATGAAAATAAAAAATAAAAAAAGGTGAAGGTCTTGAACTCAATCCCCAGTACAGAAAAACAACAACAAAAACATGGATAGTGGGGATGGGGTGGAGATCCATTCTTCATTCTGGAACCACTGAGGAAAGAAAAGAGACATTCAGGTCCCTCTTCCTCGGCCCAGACCTCCTTCCTGGGCCTCAGCATCTGCCCCCACTCTGTGGCTTTAGGAGGCTATGAACCCTGCTGGGAAAAGGATTTAAAGGGCTGGGGATTTAGCTCAGTGGCGCAGTGCCTGCCTGGCAAGCACAAAGTCGTGAGTTCGATTCCTGGTACCAAAAGAAAAAGATTTTAAAAGCAGTTGCTTTCAAAGTATCCCCCCTTTCTCCCACCAAGCTGGCCAAAGGACACCAGGGCTTTGATCTCTTTGCAGTTCAATTAATGTTCACCAAATCTCCAAAACTTGAAGACTCTGGGTGATGTGAGAGCAGTACAGGAAAGTCACTGGCGTATCATCCACCTGCATGCCAGCTGGTCTGCCTGCCGCTGGAGGCGCTCCATTCTGCCTATAGTCACTTAAATTGGCACTGAGTGTTTAAAACAATGTACAATTATTGGGCATGGTGGTGCACGCCCACAATTCCAACACTTGGGAGACTGAAGCATGAGTTTGAGGCCAACCTGGGGTACATAGTTCAAGACCAGCCTGAACTACATATTGAGACCCTGTCTCAAAAAAAACAAACAAACCAGGAGTAGTGGCACACTCCTGTAATCCCAGCACTCAGGAGGCTGAGGGAGGAGGATCATTGCAAGTTCAAGACCAGCCTGGGGTGCAAAGTGAGCCCAAGTTCAGTCTGAACTGTATAGCAAGACCCATCTCAAAAAGACAAAAAAAAAAACCAAATAAATAAACAAAATATAGTTATAACCAGGCACACCTGTAATTTCAGCCCTCAGAGGCTGAGGCATGCATGAGGATTTTGAGTTTAAGACCAGCCTGGGACAGGGAGCAAGTCCTTGTCTCAAAAAACAAACTGACATTGTGGCACACACTTGTAATCTCAGAACTCAGGAGGCTGAGGCAGGAGGATCTCAGGGAGTTTGAAGCCAGCCTGGGCTACACTGTGAATTTTCTTTCTTTTTCTTTCTTTCTTTCTTTCTTTCTTTCTTTCTTTCTTTCTTTCTTTCTTCTTTTTTTTTGGTACTGGGAATAAAACTCAGAACATTGTGCTTGCCCAGCTGGTGCTTATGCCACTGAGCTATATCCTTGGCCCTACATTGTGAATTCAAGGTCAGCCAGAACTACCTAGCAAGACCCTGTCACAATAAATAAATAATAAATAAGTATATACATAAATCAATCCAAAACAAACTGATGTGCCACCACATGCCACTTTTTTTTTTTTTGGAGACAGGGTCTCACTATGCAGTTCAGGCTGCCCTTGAGCTTACTCTGTAGCCCAGGCTGGTCTCAAACTCACTATGATCCTCCTGCCTCAGCTTCCCAAGTGTTGGGGTTACAGGTATGTGCCACAACACCTGGCTCACATGCCACTACTTATTCTCCATCCCACCCATACCTTATAAACATTGTAAGATAAAGGTTTATCCCTATCTTATTAGGCAAGCATGATGGTGCACATCTGTAATCCTAGTTCTCCAAGAGGCTGAAGCGGAAGAACTGCAAGTTCAAGCCCAGCCTGGGCAACTTAGAAATTTAGTGAAACTGTGTCTGAAAATAATAATAATAATAAGGCAGGGGTCCTGATGATTTAGCTTGGTGTGAGGCTCTGGGTCAATCTTCAGTGCAAGAAAAATTAATGTTTCTAGATATTACTTTCTTTCTTCTCAGTTGAAGGTAGGCTTTGCCTCCTGCCTCAGCCTCCCAAGTGCTATAATTACAGGTTTGTGCCACAATGGACAGTTTAATTCCAGAACTTTTATTTTTCTGTAGTACTGGGGATTGAACCCAGGGCCTTTGCACTGATCTGCATCCCCAGTCCTTTATTGATTTTTAATTTTGAAAAGGATCTCCCTAAATGTTTAAATTGCCCAGGCTGGGCTTGAACTTGTGATCCTCCTGCCTCAGTCTCTCAGAGTCCTGGGGTTATAGGCATGCACCAATGTGTCATTAATTCCAGAACATTTTTATCACCACACAAAGAAGACTAGTGTTTGCGCGCTCTCACTCTCTCTCTCTTTCCCTCTCTCTCTCTCTCTTAATTTTCAGAAGGATCTAGTTAAATTGCTAAATTGCCCAGGCTGGGTTTGAACTTGCAATCTTCCTGTCTCAGCCTCCTGGAGTGGTGGGTTTACAGGAGGGCACCACCATTCCCATCTTAGACTGAGACCTGTTGGGGACAAAGCTGTGTAAAGGTTAAGTTGCTGACCACAGTGTTATTTTTTTGAAGACAAAATAACATCACAGCTGAGGCAGCAGAGGACATTTGGCTCTCATTCCAATTCCAGAGCTATAAACTTTCAACCTTAGAGATCAATTCTCTTAACTGGCAAAATGTACCCCTGCTCTAACTTCTCAAGATCCTGCTTGGTTTCCTGCCTTTACCTCAGCTTTTTCCTTCACTTCACCTCACATCCCTTCCCCCAACTTGTTTGAAATCCAATAAATAGGGGCAATCCAGAGAAGTCTTTGTCTTAGCTCCAAGAGTGTTCCACCCTTCCTGGACTCCCCAAAACCATATTACTTGCTCTTTTATTTTTTTGTGTGTGTGTGGCACCATGGATTGAACTCATAACCTCACGCTGGCCAGGCAAGCACTTCTGCCACTGAGCTAAATCCCCAACCCTTTACTTGCTCTTTTATTTAAACCTTTGCCATACACTCATTTTAGGAGATCGGGGCCCAGCCAAGCTCCTGATAGAGACCTCCTTGAGGTAGAATGGATGTCTAGCTAGTCTGTAATTCAGCTCTACCCCATGCTTAGACTGGGACCTGGCACAAGGACAATGAAAGCTCATTTGCTGAATAATGAAGGTCCCGAGGAAGTCCCCACTCAACAGAGCAGGCATTATCTACTTGTCTGTTTCCAACTGAATTTACATTTTGTGACCTAACAGATTTGTGGGTGTAAGCTTTCGCTGTCACAAGGCAGGATGGAGACAGCACCAGTCAGCCTGGGATGCCCCTGGATAAGGGCCACTGCTGCAAAGATGGAGTCTTGCTGGGGGGCTTCCCGCTCCACCTAATCTGCACTGACCCCTTGTCTTGGTTACTTTCTCTCGTTGCTAAGACAAACACCAAACACCCAAAATTAAGGAAGAAAAGGTTTATTTAGCTTACAGTTTTTAGTGATTTCAGTCCATAATCAGCTAGCTCCAAGGCAGAGTGGCATGGCACAGGGGCAACACTTCAAGACAGCAGCCAGAGTAAAAGAGAAAAACCAAGCCTCTACTCCTCCCTTATATTGTACACGGGCCACCTCCCCTGTCAGGATGGGTCTAACACTTACAAAATGTCCTTGTCTTCCTTTGCTTAGGATGAGGATATTTACGAAGTAAGAACCCTGGATCCCCACTGAGTCTCTCAGTTGAACTTCTAAACTGCACAAGTTGACACAAGGTATCAACTATAACACGCCTTGTGGAAGTGGGGTGTCTGATGTGCTCCCTTACTTTACTCCTGGACTTTTTAGGCTCCCGCCTTAGTTTTAGCCCTTGAGATTTTTCCTTTCTTTCTTTTTTTTTTTTTTTTGGTCTTTTTGAGACAGGGTCTCACTATGCAGTTCGGGCTGGCTTTGAACTCATTTTGTAGCCCAGGCTGGTCTCGAACTCACTATGATCCTCCTGTCTCAGCCTCCTGAGTGCTGGGATTACAGGCGTGCACCACCAGGCCCGGCCCTTTTGAGATTTCTTGAGGCAGGAATATGTCACCTCTCGTCGGAGCCTGTTCCTAGGACAGCAGGCTGAGGCAGGTTGCTCTCAGGTGCAGAGCCAGGGCATCCATCAAAAGCCTGAGAAGTTCACTGGTTCAGGACCTGCTTTTGGATTCAGGGCAAATTAACACTTTGAAGCTGGAGATAAGATACCCCGTCTCTCCCCCATGCCCAGCTGATTTTCTAGAGTGGAAGGGAACCTACTTGTTCTATCAAGAGACAGAGCTGCTGTGGCTGCCCTTCCTCGATGCCAGCAGGCTCTTCTTGCACAATCCTGGTAACTCAGCATCCTGGCAAATTTGCCCTGCCTAGTCTCCCTTCCACTTCCTGTGTGCAGGGCCTCT
>RJWT010048511.1:0-11140 GCA_004365215.1 Cuniculus paca | reverse complement strand
CTAACTCTTGGCTACTGGAGAGTGTGGTGCCCTGAGAGCTGGTTAGAAATGCAGATTCTCAGCTTTGCCCTCTCAGACCTACTGAATCAGGATCTGTGTTGTAATCAAGACATGTGGATACTCAACACTCATTAAAAGTTTGAAAAGCACATGTCTACTTTAACCTCGTTTTATATAGAAAGAAACCTGAATTCAAAGAGATAAAGTCAGTCACCCACGGTTACAAAAGGCTGATACTAGAAGATGATACTCTGACTTTGAGGACTCTATAAGATGCAAAGGAAATGGTGCCTGTGAATTGTGGGAAGAAATCCACCTACACCTACAACAGTCAGGCGACATGAAGAGAACAGGACAAACACAGGGCCAAGGGAATTTCAGGCGACGTGTTTTATTAGGGCTGATAGATCTGAATTCAAATATATTGGTCTTAGGACCAAGGTCTTTATTGAACACATCTAAAGTGAAAACTTGTAAGTTCTGTTAAGTATGAAAGATGGAAGATACCATAAAATGTTAACAATGATAACAAAACTCAGAGATGGAAAAACTCAGAGATGGTTATTTCTTTTTCTCTTAAGGAGAGGGGAGAAAAGAAAATCTGGTTCTCTTTAAAGCAACCACAGATGACCAAACAGGAACATGGGCTGCAGAGCTCCAGGGAGCATCATAAATGTTAAGAGCATAGCCCTCATCCATTGTGCTTCTGCACAACCGGAAGGGGCTGCACTGATGCAAGCCCAAGAGGGAGCAGGGAACACAGGAAGGCTTCCTGAACGCGTTAGTTCCGGCTCCACACGAAGGTCGACCAGGATGTGAGAGAAAACAGGTATGTAGGCAGAATAAAAGCAAACTGGGCAATACCGGAAGTGTTACATAGATAACCGATGTGTCCTTCCCCAGTGAAATGTGAGCTCCACAAGGACAGGTGGGTCATCTTTTCGCCACTATGTCCTCAAAGCCTAAGAACAGTGCCTGCACGTTCCACACAGAACAGTTCTGTGGTCTAATATCGGTGGATGCTCACTGTAGTTAGCATCGGACAGCAAGACTCCTACACTGATGAGGAAACAAAAGTGACCCAAACCACTTCACTCCTGGGAGCTCGGAGTCTCTGATGGCTGCCAATAACAAAGCAGCACACGCCAGGATGGCTTAAAACAAAAGAATATATTCTCTCACAATTCTGAAGATGAACACCCAACTCCAATGTTAACTGACCACACCTCCCAAGACCTTAGTTTCCAGTAAGATCAAATCTACAGAGCCCAAGGATCAGAACTGTACCATATCTTTCTGACAGACATAATTCAGTCCACAAGGGAAGCCAACATTACAGATGATAAAGGCACTGGCTTCAAGTTGGAACTCAACATTCGAGCTCCCCCTGCTTCTTTCAGAGGAGTCTCATCTCATCGATCCTTTGGAAACACTAACAGAATACAACTAGCAGCATTTCTTCAAAACACAGTTTTACTGCAAAATTATCAACTTGACCCAATAAAACGTGTCCCAAAATCTTAAATGAAGAAAGACAGCGAGCAGTCAGGATACAACAAACCAACGGAAACTCCTCGTGCATGCAATGGGTAGTCTCTGGAGACACAGCTGTTAGGATGAGGAAGAAGCAAGAACAAGAACTTTTCCTTAGAGAGAGAAAAGTTTAAAAAAAGATCCCATGGTATGTCTAAATGATGCGACTGATATATAAATTTTCTTAATTGCTTAATGTGATGGTTCCATTTTTCGTTTTTTTTCTTGTTTTTGTTTTGAGACTGTTTTGCTAGATAGTCCAGGCTGGCTCACGCTTGCACTATTTTTGCCTTAGCCTCCTACATGCTGGGATTACAGGCGTGCACCACCACATTCAGTTGTGATAGTTAATCTGATTGTCAACTTGACAGGATTAAGAGAAACCCAGGAGATTAGTAAAGCACACTTCTAGAAGGTTCATGGAGATGTGACCTTGGAGGAGACTCTATGTGGTCCCTGGCCCCTCCTCTCTGAGATTTTGGCCCTGCTCTCTCCTTCCAGGTCCCATGCACTGCTCAGCTCTCCTTGGCCATGACGTTTCTGTCTTGGAGCTCGCAATCAGGACTAACACTGGGAGCCTAAATAAACTTCACAGGGGTCAGGTATTTTGTTCCCGCAACAAAAAGCTAACACAGAGTCAATGTATGAAGCCAACAATCTCGAGCATAAAACTGTTTAATTTCAGAATATTTTTTGGGTAATAAGCTCTGTGAAATCAAGACATTTTTAATTCAAGCCAAAGTAGCTAAAAAACAGAAATCATGCTCTCTTACACTGTAATATTCTGCCAAGTAGTTAAGTATGATAACTGACATTCAGACATATAACCTTCTGTTCAATTCAAACAAGTTATCTTTAGACATTCTGTGATGACTATTCTTTTGATTTAAGTACCTCACAATAAAATCCATCTTTCATTTTGCTTTGGTTTAGGAAAGTCTTGAATAATTTCCTCCAACAGTGTTCTGGCAAACACTGTTAAATTATGTAATTCACCAGGTTCAGCTTTGCTGCTACAATCACTCTCAAAGAAGATGGTTATAATACATTATCATTACAGCTATACAATCCAAGTTGAATTTTCCTTGGCTGAATTCCTAACATTTTAATGCTGAAATTGATCTGTTTTAAAAACATCATGTGAAGGGTTTTTAAATACCATACATGCCCAAGCTCTTTATTTTAAATGCTTTAGAAATGAGCTTGCATAAACAGGGAAAAAAAATCTGTTCTCTAATCTAGCATTAAGCATATTTTAAAGAACAACAGGCATGTTTCCAAACAAACTACTGCAGTGTACAAATTACCCAGCAGGAATGAGGATAACAATGCTTCTCATATGGGTTTAAAACCCAGAAAAAGCTGACATTTCATCAAAGTTGTCTTGGAAACAATATTCTTTTGTGTTATTTCAAACACAAGAGGTACACATTTGGGCGTGGGCTATTTCTTGCAAAGCAGTCAGATGGTGAAGCCACCAAAGTTCTAGTACACTGATGAGGAAGGAGGGCGCAGGCGCTGCAAGGTCACAAGACTGTCGTATCCTGTCACGCTGACACTAGGCTAGGCTGTACCACTTTCTTTGGCCAATGGTACCAAAATGAACTTGATGCGAAGAGAGGCTCCCTTAGACCCTGTGAAACTGCAAGAAGAATAAGCCTTTCCTGGCTTGCTCAGTGGGATTCAAGTGACACAGGAGAGCCAGGTCACTCGTCTTAAAGGCCCTGCTGACTATAGCTACACGAGCAAATGCAGCCCCGTCTAGAGAGAGCTTTGCCTGCAGCCAACACAGAGACTACTGAGATAGAGCAAAAGCTCTTCATTTCATACCACTACCTTTTGGTAAGTTATTATACATGATAGCCACATAACCATTTAATTGAGAATATACATGTCCCTCTACCTTTCTAGGACATCCACATTAGGAACAGATGAAAATAATATAAATTAAAAAGCAGTCCCTTTCTGGTTCTTAGCTTTCTGTGGAATGGTGACTCTTAATGTTTTAAGAAATAAATCAGTACTTGTGTAAGTGATCAACTATCATAACACATTCATTACTGCTTCAACACCATCTCCACACTTCTCACCATATTTAGCCTTCAAAAAACTTAACTAGGACAGTATTACAGTGTTACTGCCTTAGCAGCAAGCAAACAAATCCGTGGCAAGATTGACTACTTACAGCTAGAGGGCAGACAGTGAGAATTAGAATACAGGGTTTCTGATTCTAGACTTCAGGTGACTTTCACTGGCACACAATATAGAGACTAAACCATGGCCAGTGAGACTACCCACACTACCACTTCATGAATTAAAAAGCAAGACATAAAAAAGGCTTGCGTACGGATAGAACTGAAGTTAGAAAGAAACAATGGCTCATAGTATGATTGTTAAACTGTATTTGTTTGCCAGAAATACACAATTTAGATATATAGATCATTGTAAAAAAATACCATTTCTTTAAAAAGTAGTATTTTCCCAACTATTTATGAAATACTTCTCAGTATTCAAAGTATGTACAAAAATTTTGTGAATCCAAGAAATTTAAGATAAAGGAAGCATACCAGTATTTTTATAAATTAGTCAAGACAGGCAACAAGGAAGCTCTTTCATTGGTTCTCTCCATATCTGACTATAAAAGTAACTCCCAGATTCATAATGTTTGTGCTCACTTTACTTTATGCCTCATTTCATTTGTTTTTTCCTAAGCACATTTTAAAAGGGAGATATAAAGTGTCCCGTAGGGTTATCATTTCATTTTAAAAAGTACCACATAAGCCCTCTAAAAATGACCAGAAGACAACTGAAGAAAGAGACCAGGAATGGGGAGATGGAAAGAATCCTACAAAGGATGGAGTCAGGGTGGGAGTTAAATTAACAGTCTGTATCAAAAGTTGATTCATTTTATTCTGTAAGAGGCTTGATAGTAATCATTTAAGACTTTGTAAGCCGTATAAGGTGTGTGCCATTCTCTTCTCTTCATTTACTTGCTTACACTGCTTTAAAAATATAAAAATCATTCTTCCCTCACAGGCCATGCAAAAACAAAATGAG
This sequence comes from Cuniculus paca, assembly GCA_004365215.1. Lineage (NCBI taxonomy): Eukaryota > Metazoa > Chordata > Mammalia > Rodentia > Cuniculidae > Cuniculus > Cuniculus paca. The sequence continues at coordinate 6,550 of RJWT010048511.1, read as the reverse complement.
GACGATTTGGCCTATGAGCCACCATTTGCTTACCCACCTCCTTGTGTATACAAATGAAACACAATGCAGGGTGCTCATATCTACACTGTTACAACAGTCACTGTTTCCAGCACTGCGTTCTCAGGATGCACCTAGTAAGAAGCTAGAAAGGTAAAATCATGGTTGTAGGCATGGCATGATGCCACACCAAGATGCTTGAGCATTTTGAGTTTCATGATTTTCAATGTGAGGGATCTGCATTTAAAATTGCTGTCCGATAACCTTGCTTATTAGGCAACTGACTTTTCATGGCTTAATTTATGCCTAGGATGCTAGAAAGGAAACTGCTGGCTGACTGGTTTGGAGCAGCTGCCTGAACACTCCATACTCTTCTCTCCCTTCAATGATTTAGTTAAGAGCGTAACAAATGACTACTGTAACAGCAACCCCGTGGAGGAATACAGGAATGTTAAAAGCTGAAAAGGACAAGATCTTTGCCCTCTTTGCTTCTTTAGCAGAAGAGTTAGAGATAAGATAAACAAATTCTGAGGCTAGACTAGAAGGAGGTATGTCAGGAAATCCCTCGGGGTAGTATGTGATTTTGAATACAGTATTCTGGGCACTTGCAAAAGGCCTATGGAGACATTTATTGTAGCAGTGTCATTTGGAACAACAGCCTAAAATCAAACATTAGTATTTCGATGATCAACAGGGCCAGGTTCAGCTTTGTTACCAAAGGAAACAGGGATATGCATGGGGATGATCACAAGACTACACTGAAGCAGCTAAAAAAGTTAACAAGCACCTTAGCGTGGACATCAGACCCTCAGCTCCTTGAAAAACATCCCAGCACCAACTAACAGAACAGGAAACTAGAGATCTTCTCTGACCTCGGTGTGAAGGCCACATCACTCCAGGAGAAAATCCTGGGCCTAGCCGACCACTGCTTCTGTATACAGATTAAAGTCTATATATTATTTTTGGCTCAGAGCATTAAGCTTATCACAGAATCAAGATTAGGAGGAAACAACAGCACTAATTATTGAAGAGACAGAGTCACACACATTAACTTGATCATCAAGTCCATTCTGTGTAGACTTCGGCATCATGGGAGTCTGACAGAACTGTGCACACTTTCTTTTCTGCCTTATTTCATGTATTTCACAATATAGTTCATACGTCTTATTTCTGTAACAGACACACACTGCGCAAAGTATAGAATTTCATAAATTTGTTTAGCAATTATATCACTCACTACCTTGCTTTGCAAACAGGCTATTGACCTGATGCTATATACACAAACAGGCATTCAGTTATATCCAGGGTAAGGTTAACTGCTGGTAATCTTCCTCCCAACATTTCTTAATTTGAAAAATGAAAAGAACCTCTAATACTGCCACTTGTGATTCTAAAGTAAAAGACTGACCACAATGTGACCACGTCTGGATAGGAGTATGAAAAATGACTTCTACAAAATTCTGAAACAGAGTAGTAGCGAGAATGCTACACCCTCACATCATAAAGTTTCTTAGATAGTAGAGGCACAAGTTTGTTTCCAGAAAAGAAAAAAATTAAATTGATGTCTATAATTTTAAGATACCTAAGTGGTTTCACAAAAGCTTATTGAAAAATACCAATTATACAAAAAGTGATTGGGGCCCATGATTACCAATGAAGGAAAAAGCTCCCACCATGCCATTTTGTCACTGCTATTACCACATCTGGTACTTACAGCTATCAAAATGATAATTCTGAAGAAAAAGGAACACAGGGCTAAAATGAGGCAATGGATAGAAAACACACTACCCACTGCATGACCCACAGGAAGGGCTCAGAAGGTTCTAGCAGCCTATTACTGTTTCTTCTATCATGGATGTATTTTCAAAAGGACAGGAAATCACGAAATATCAATCATCTGAATTCACAGTAGGTACTGAAACTTTCAGCACAGGAACTGTTTGGATTTGCCAGAACACTATTTTGTTATATACGATGATAGCATTTACTGAAAATTGATTATAAACTGAGTATTATGCAAGGTAGTTTACATACACTGTCTCACTTAATCTTCCAAGAACCCAATGAGACAGATATTGCTATCGCTGTCATAATCGCAGAGAACTGCCTAATTTGTTAAGTCATTTACTTCCAATCTATGAAAGTCTGTGAGGGCCTATCTACCCTAGGTAGTATATCATCTCCCATGACAGCATCTTTTATTCCTGGCTAAAGCCATCATTCTCACATGATTTGGATTGAGGGAATGCCCCACTCAACTTGTACAACAAATTAAAACAGCAAAAAAATCTTTGATTTATATATCTGATGCATTAGCAACATTTCATTCAGAATACCTCAATACACAGAAAAAAATTTAGTTCAAACCAATACACTGGAATATTTGCATAGTTAAGTACTGCTGTTAAATAAATAAAATACTTAATAGGATTCTTTGTATTCTAGATGTGGAAGAACCCGAGATGTTACATCATCTGGGCTCCTCATTTATGGAGTCTCAGAGAGAACCTCAGAGAGAATTGGGGGCAGCACAGGCTCTAACAATGGTGCTAGGTCCTCAGAACACTTGCTGGGTGCTCTGTCTACATTTTTGGTTGACCTTCTTCTTATATATTTTAAGAAAATAAATACACTCAATGAGTTGAAAGTACTGAGCCAAAACAGTGTCACTGGTCACAGAAACAATAATTTATTGACTCTGTCTGTTGTGCCTTTTGCTTGAAAGGCCTGGGGAGCCAAAGCAGGGAAGACTGCCATTAATGAGTATTTACAACAAACCAGAGGCAATTAATGGACCATCGTGTGTGGCAGCAGTACAAAGGGAGCACAACACAGCAGTCCCTGGCTACCCTGAACCAGAGTGTCCTGGCTCCGAGCATCTCGCGCTGTGGCCTACTCTCCAAATCACAGGTGGTGGGTACACAATTCTAAGAGATCCTCGCTCACCTCATGTGGGCATCCTCATGCAAAGCTAACTGTGGTGAAAAGAGAAAATGATAAACTGTGTGACACGAACAGTGCTTAATGAATGAGACAGAGACCTCGGAGATGAACAAGTCCCCAGTCACAAATGACTGTTAATGACCACTATGTTTCAGACTAAACACACAGTCTGATCTCATGCTTTAAAAACATAAATAAATAGACAGATATGGATAGATAGGTAAACGTGGCTGGTTAAGTGAATAAATGAAGTTTAATTCCTATGTCATAATTCTTTTCAGTGAATCAACATACAAATATTCGTCAAGTCATGGGCCCCCAAGTTGGTATTCTAAATGTGTAATTCACTGTCAATATGCAGCCTTCAACTGAATTCCTTAGGGCACCCTCAAGCATTCCTCTACAACTGCTAGCCAGCTATCCCACCTGTTTTATGCTAAAGGTATTAAGATGTCCTTTCTTCGAGAAGAAAAAGGAGGTAGCCGCCAAAGGAGGTAATTGCAGGACTGGAAAGGAAACTTCACAACAGAATAATACACAAAGTGGTTCCTACTTGGAGTCCATGCCCTAAATCTTCAAAAGTTAGCTGACAGGAACAGTACCCACAACAGTACTTGCTCAATTAAGGAAGACTAGAAATGAACATGTTTTTAAAACTAATGCTTGAAGTATTATTACTAAAGCTAGTTAGTGGTTTAAAGAAAGCAAAGCAAAGCAAAGCAAAGCAAAGCAAAGCAAAGCAAAGCAAAGCAAAGCAAAGCAAAGCAAAGCAACCTTTGCTTGTCCACAAAATGAAAATAGCATCCAACTGTAAAATCCAAACAGGGAATTCTATTACTATAAGAATATTCCTATTAACCTCCAACAAACTGACAAAACTACAAGTTAAATTCCTCGTCAGATTTTTTTCATCTGCATAAATTTTAATTAATCAGATAACAGATTCTAAGCTGTAAGAGGAGGAGGATGCATCTGCTGGATATGAGAAATTTAACACAAAAACACATGTGTGACGACATTCTAAAATGCTGTGAAGTAAAAATGGCCCAAATTCATCTCTTTTTTTTATTTTTTGGTACCGGGGACTGAACGCACGACCTCATGCTTACCAGGCAAGCACTCGAGCTTGCTGAGCTAGATCCCCAGCCCCAAACTCACCACTTCGCAGGTCCATAAATTATGAAGTATTAAACAACCTCAGGTCCACAAGACGAGTTTACATTTTAAGAGTGTAAGTCACACAAAGGAACACATCACAATGCATAATTACAAAAACACAACATCACCAATCATTTAGTTTGGATGTTTGCAGATTTGTTAGGCACAAATGAGAAGATTGTATAATAAAGAACAGGGGCCTTCCTAGGTGGCAGCCACTTTGCTGGGGCTCCTTGTGTTTCTAACTCTCACTTCACCTACACCAAGTGAGGTACACCACCCACCCTAAAACTGAACCCAAAGCAGAGACAAGGACGAGTTCTGAAGAACAACGGGGTTCTGAAAAGTTCCTTACTTAAACTCAGGTGACCATGGACACATTACCTGGTCTCATTTTGTCTGAGTTTCCTTATCTGCAATATGGAGGTAACCACAAACCCCATCTAAATGGACCGTTCTGATGACAAAACAGAACGAGGGCTAGGAGAGCCCGGCCAGCAGAATGAACGCATCCACAGTACTAGTTACTACTACTGTTGTCCAAGGTCACCCTAGCAGGTGGCAGAGCTGTCCCTAGGAGGCACTGCAGTTGCTACACAGTGCATATTTCATCCTGTCTACTAAAGCAGACTTCTAGGACATAAGCATTAGGAAAAGCAATATGCCACCACCTCCCAATTATTTTAGCTGGGAGGGGCTTCTTACAGGGGAGGCAAGACTGAGGCATGTGTAATATGCCAGGCCTAGAAAAGGCAACAGTAATTTAAGAGAAGACCAGGATGATGGACCAGTGGACAGGTGGGGGCAAGAATCCCTAAGCAGAATTGACCTAGGAAGTTACCCCAGTGAGAAAGGCACGCACGGGCACAATGGCAGAGAACTGCCACCAGGGGCTGGAGCCAATGTGAGCAAGTTGTGGCCTGTGATTTTGATGGCTGACAAGGAGTAAAACATAAATGCTACTACTTTAATACTTTCTCCTAATACTTAGGAGAAAGATATTTTATAAATACATGAAAACTTTCTAGGTTAAAAAAAAATCTGAGAACCTAAAACATGCAAAATAAAGCATCAGCAGCATTTTGTTTGCGGTAGGTTCTTCCTCCAAAATATATATAAATACTTCAATATGGACCTATGCAGAAAATAATCTGAAAGGTAAATTAATTTTTTAAAAATCATACAGTATACACTCCAAAGGTAAACAGACATTTTTGGAATCATGTAACTGCCAATCTACTTGTACGAAATCCATAAGGAAAAGTCTCCCACACTCTGAATTTTTTTTTTCACTTTAATGGAATTGGGGTAGAGTAAAAATTGTTTTAAGTAGTAAACCATTAGTTGTGGTCTAAAAATTGTTTGGTGTTTAGGGATATTTTTTGTTGCAATGATATCTCTTATAATTAGATTTGATTTGTATACCTCCCAAAATAAATGCTGTAACAATCATAAAAAAATTTCCAGGACCTAAAGCCAAACAAAATTAACTCTTCAAAAACTTCACTCATTGTAGTATGAAAAGACTGTACAATTCTCTCTGATATTTATTCTCTATGTTCTTGAAAGCCAAGGCATATAATTTATAGCAGGGTTTCTGAAACTATGCCCTTTTCACTGGTTGCTGGCATTTAAAGCATGTTTTCACACTTTTTGCAGCGTTCTAAGACTATCCAAATTGAATGGAATTACATTTTAAAAGCATTTTTAATTGAGTCCCTGGGCTGAGTGTTTTCTATACCCCATCTACCCTCACTTGCACTTATTTCTTTAACAGAACTCTAATTGTGGCTGTAGAAAGTTTCCACTTAATAGTCCAAGGGTTTTGACTAAAGAAATGTACGTTGCTTTCCCTTATCTTTTTAAATAAAAACAAAGTTTCTAAGAAGCACAACTGGTATCAGTTTTCACAACTACAGAAATGAGAATGCCTCAAATTCCAAAACTTGAGGTAGACATGAATAGAATATGGCCTGTCGGGGAGGTGGGAAGCAGACAGTAAGAAAGACCTAGAAATTCTAAAGCACAACTGACCCAACAAAGCCTTCGTGGATGGTGGAGATACTCTGTGCTCTTCTAAAAACAAAGGCCCAGTTGTTGGCAGGAACGGGCTGCTCTAGACATGGCCTAATAGTTCCTTGGTTTCACCAACAGATCATTTGGGAAGTTGGCTCTACATATCTAGATGAGGTGATTCCTCAGATACAGGTCTCCTTGGAAGATGCCTCCTACACCTTTGACAGAAGAGCCCTGGCCCAGGTAGGAAGCCAAAACCTTCTCTGCTCGGGTGGGCTCTCCCACCCTGCACTCTCCCTACAAGGACAAAGGCTACTCTGGGGGCAGGGCGTATCTTGTTTTCTGGAACTCTGGCTTCTCTGTCACTCCTATTAAGAAAATAAGGAATCTGCTGAATCCCTGCTTGGTCTGACTTTCAGCAACACCATTTATATTC
>RJWT010048510.1:0-11135 GCA_004365215.1 Cuniculus paca | reverse complement strand
TCCCTCCAAGGCCTCATGCAGTCGTGGGGGATGAGCTTTCCAGAGGTAGCTGAACCTAGAGTCTGTGGTTGATTCATTGTCCAATGCTGGGATTAAGGGAGTGAGTGTTACACCTGCCCTAGGGCAGGTAGCCTGCATACAATATAAGAGACAGAAAGAAGCTTGTCCCTTTTCCTTTCACTGTTGCTTTTGCTGCCCTCTGCCAACATGAATGGTTTCCCCTCTCCCATGTGCCGCCCTGCCTTGGAACCAGCCAATTATGGACTGAAACCTGTACAAACTGTGAGCTAAATAAACATTTCCTTCCTTTAACTTTGGGCATTGGGTATTTTGTCTCAGCAATGAGAGAAACGTAAGTAAGACAGAAAGGAATCCATTTTGGAGGTAACTGAATGTGAATCTGAGTCTGTTAAGCAGGGAAGCAAAGGTAGAGAAGGATCAAAATCATGAGCATTTAGGAAGTGTAATCATAGGACCAGGGCTGGGCACATAGAAAGCAAAGAGAGATGGACCAAGCATTACCTCCTGGTTCTCGCTCAGTAGGGGATGACCCCATTCAGTCAGACAAAGAATGCAGGAGGCACAGCGCTGAGTTTGAGGAGCTTGAGGGAAATGCAAGGAGAGCTGCTTCAGGTGGATATTCTGGCCCAAGGGATGAGGTCTGGGAAGTAGAGCTAGATGTGGAAGTTTTCAGCATCTGTGCATGAGGAGGCCTTGGGTTTAACAAGAACACCAAGGGAAGTGTGAGGGAAATGAAACTAGAACCAATATCATGAGACATACATGAAGAAGAACCAATGAAGGGAAAGGAAAGAAGGAATCCGGAAGAAACGGGTTTCATGCAAACTAAGGACAGAATTTTAAGAATGAGAACCTGACACAGAGCTGAGTGGGTCTACTTCTACCTGCAAGTGGTTCCGCACCAAGAATGTAACCTGAACACCGTTCTGATGCATCTCTGCTCTCCCTCTCTCTCTCCTTCCCTTCAATCTCTCTCTGTCTCTCTCTCTGTCTCTCTGTCTCTCTCTCTCTCTCCCTCTGTCCAGTTCTCTGGCAAGTTAAGACAGAAGAATCCTAGTTTGAGCCTAGCCTGGGTAACTTAGGGTCTTAGCCAGACCCTGTCTCAAAACAAAAAATAAGGAACTAGGAACAATGACATATGTATGTAATCCCAGCACTCTGGGAAGCTGAGGCAGAAGGGTACCGAATTAGAGCCTAGCGTGGACAAAACTGTCACTTAGCAAGACTGTCTCACAATAAAAAGTAAAAAGCCTGGGGATATAGCTGAGTTCAAACAATCTAAATTCATTACTCTCCTGGGGTGGGGTGGGGAGGATAGAGTGTCCACATGTGCCTGGCCCTAAACACTATGCATGCATGGGTAATCTCATATAATCTTCGCAGTCATGCTATTAGGTGCATACTCTTCTGCTTTTTAATGGAGTATCACTCAGGCTTAAAAAGGCAGACAGCTCTGCAGCGTGTGACAATATGGATGAGCCTGTGGACCATGATGCCAAGTGAAGTAAGCCACTCACAGAAAGACATATACTGTGTGATTCCACTTGTGTGAGGAGTCTAAAATAGTCAGATTCATAGAAGCAGAGACTAGAATGGTGAGTACCAGGGATTAAGGGCCGGGGAAATGGGAAGCTTTTAATAAGTAGGTATAAAATTTCAGTTATAAAGATGAAGTCTAGTGACCCATTATATAGCATTGTACCTTACTTAACCATAATGTACCATACACTTAAAACTTTATACAGCTCATGTTATATTCCTATCACAATACAATAATACAATACATAATACCAAAGTACATGTTCTTCTTATCTGCATTTTATAGACAAGGAAAATGAGGTACAGGGAAGTTAAGTAGTAGCACACTTGGGGTCACACAGCTGTTGAGTGTCGGCGCTTGATTTTAACTCCAAGCAGTCTAACTCTAGTGCCCTTGCTTTTGACCACTATGTGATACCCCTCCCCAACACACAAATGAAAGATAATAGCTAAATCCATTAGCTCTCCCAGGGATATCTGAGTTTTAACAGTTAAAAAAAAAATCTTTAAACCTTTGTGAATGGCTGACAGATTTACAAGAACTAATGTTAGAACTGAAATAACAGGGAGAGGTTTGCTCGAAGCTTTTCCTATGAGCAGTTGTACACACAACTCTGTGCTGCCCTCAGAAGTTAACCAGCCCTAATGAGCAGCCAGGAGGCATCTGCACTTGGCCCAGATGGTATTTCTGTGGTTGTGGATCTTCACCTCCAGGGAGGATATAGGTGTGATCTGAAGGGCCGAGGGGAAACATGCAAAGTGACCGGCTGGGCAATGCAGTGGGTGCTGATTTCCTGGCGTGTTCATGGGAGCTCACTAAGGCTGGGGTTATGTCATTCTGCATCACATGGTGAGGAGCACAGCTCACACAGCACATTAAAGCCATTAGCAGGGCCAAGTCCGCTCATGCAGCACGCCTGGCACTCTCAGGGCCGCCCAGTGAAGGGGGTGTCCTCTCACTTCCGTTTCCAGTGGTCCAGACCTAGCGAAAGTACCTTAGGCTGGGGTTCCCAACCAGTGTGACACAGTTGGTTGTCAGGAAAATAACCCTTTTGCGTCACTTAAATGGGGTCCGACAGAAAATATATAAATAGAGGGCCGGGGACTTAGCTGAGCTGAGTAAGCGCCTGCCTGGCAAGTGTGAGGTCATGAGTTTGATCCCTGGTACCAAAAAAAAAAAAGAAAAGAAAACACAGAAAAATAGAATACAAGCCCCCAAGACAACTTAAATTTTTCTAGTGGTCATGTAAAAAACAGAAAAAGAAGAACCAGTGAAACTAATACTATATTTTGTTTAACTTTAAATACACAAAATATTATTTCAATGTATAATTAACATAAAAATTATTAACAAAATCTCTTACATCTCTAATTTACATCTCTACATTTCTACATCTCTTACATCTCTAATCTCTAATCTCATCTACATCTCTACATCTCAGAATCTCTTACATCTCTAATCTCTTACAATCTCTAATTTAGTGAGTCTCAAAATCCAGTGTGTATTTTATACTTACAGTGCATCTCAGTTCCAGGTGGCCACATTTCAAGTACTCATTTGCCATTTGTGGCTGGGTGACTAGCACTGCTCTAGACCCTGTGAGTCTGGGAAGCTGGGACAGGGATGATCAAGCCCCTCTACACAACTGGACTGTGAAATGGGGACAAACACCATGCCATCAGGGGGATAAGGTCAAAAGGGATTTATTTTCCCTACTTAACACAAGTGGTAGTGAGGGAGAATTACTAGCAATAGTCACTCAGCTTGTGCGGGGAAAAGTAGGACTAAGATCCATGTGTTCTAATTCTGTGGCCAGTATCTCATCTACTACATTGTGTTAAAACTTTGGGAGTGGAGGCTAGAAATAATATCACCCAGAACCCTGCAGTGCCCCCACCCAGATGAGAGGCATGGCTCAGGGAAGCAGTTGTCAAGAGCCTCCATTTGGTTCTTGATGTTTCTCTCCCTAGACTTATGCAGGGACACCAAACAGGAGGCATGGGACTTTGGCCTAGACAAATTGCTAGCATTACTGGATAGGAATCAATTTGTTTGCAACCAGAATTGTGGGATGGATTCTGCGACCAGAATCATGGAAATAATTAAGTTTGTTAACGGAAATACCACTGCATGGTGTTTGCCTAGCATGAAAAAGACTCTCTCTGGGTCAGCATTGCAAAAACAACAAAAACCCTTATACATACACACAAAAATGTAAAAATCATTTTTACTTCCCTGATACACAAAACGTAAGGAATTACGGCTAACTTCGTCCCATAGGCAGACATTCTGCTATAGCTGATCCCTCTGTCTTGCCTTTTCCCCTTTGGCAATTATCAATTCCATCACAAAGGTGAAAGTAAATCGCTGTATTCCAGTATGCACAAAATTTCCAAACTACTGAAAAGTGCATAAGTTGCAAGTAATACACACAATAAAATCTCACTTTAGTTAAATGTGAAATAAAGTTTTATATTTATATATGCACATATGTAACTGTAACTACACAGAAAAGGACTTAAAAGAATATTCATAAAATTAATAAAAAAGAATTACTTGGTGGAAAGGAAAAGGCTTGAAAGGAATGAGCCAAGGAAGGTTTTGAGGTGTTCTCTTGTTTTTATTTTTAAATAAAGAGCGTGTATGTGTGCATTAGTCCTGTAATTCTTTGACACACAGGCTAGGCCGGCAATCTATCACTGAACAGCATCCCTGGCCCCAAGGTTTTAAAGTTCTAAGTGAAAACAACAAAAAAAGCATGCATATGTATCTATCCTAGTTTGGTATTTCACTTCATTTCGCCGAGGTACTGGGCCAGCTTGACTGATTTACCACACAACCCCAAGTGCTCCTATCCCTGACTGCTGTCTCCGAAGGAGTGGGGCGCTCTCCGCAGCTGTGACGCCCACAGCGGGCTCCTGCTGCTGCAGCAGAGGCCCCAGGCCTTGGGATTTCTAGGCGTTTTCTGTTGTTTTTTGTGGGGGGAATGCTTTCCATTACATTAAAAAACAAAACAGAACTGCGCTTCCTGCCGGGACACTGGTGGTCTAGGGTTCTCTAAGGCTGTGACCCGGGAAGCCCAGGGGACAAAGGACCATGCAAGGCTGCGGCGCGGCAACCGATCCCGGTCCTCCGAGGGCCAGGGTCGCTGCTTCGACCCCTCCAGCACATGTGGCTTCCATCTGCGAGCCTGAGCCTTCCCCGCAGCAGCCCCTGCGCCAGGCCGGCGTTCTGTTCCTCTCCAAAGCTCCGGAAACGGCGGGCCGGCAGCCGGGTCCCTCGGGTCACTCTCGCCATCTCTGGGGACAGACTAACCAGAGCCCTCTTGGCCCGCGCGGTCCAAAGCAAACACTGCGCGGACGGCTGAGCAGGCCCCTGGCGAGATTGTTGATTCTTAGGCGATGGCCATCGCGCCTCTGGGGCTCTGCCGGCTCCACTGGCCTTTCCTCCTTCTTCACTCTGGGCTTCCCCCTTCCCGCTCCCCAGGGAGGTTGCTCTGAATTCTGTCCCACTCTGTGAACAAAGACAGTTCTGCATTCCGAGGCGAACGGGTAATTCAGTTTTTTTAAAAGAGAGGGGTTTCATAAGCCACCAGCTGGTCTGGAGGTCAACCTGAGAGCTAATAGCAACTGAGGTACAAAAAGCACCTGAAGGATTGTATTGCTAGGTTGAATTTACAGGCATGGGGTTGACAGTCTGAGCATGTATAGGAAGGATAACGTTATGCAATATGGTAAATATGGAGGGGTTTTTTTTCTGTCTTGTTTTTAAAGTCTAATAATGTTCTCACTGTTTTGTTTTATTCTTATTAATTTTTTTTCTTTACTCAATATTCTATTTTGATTGGTTTTATTCTGTTTTGCTTTGGTCTGATTTTGCTATAACTGATGGAATGGAAAACTACTGTGAAGATAACAAGATACACTATAGTAGCCATTGTTGTTTTCCCATTACCCTGCTTTGATATTCTGTACCAATTTCCCTGCTGTGTTTTGACTGGATTTATTCTGTTTTGTTTTGTTGGGTTTTACTATCTTTAAAATAAAAAATAAAAAAATAAAAGAGAAGGGTTGAATGGAAACTTTTATGGGACTCAGGGAATTGAACACATGAGGTTTACTTACCCCATTTTGGAATAAGGACAAACCCTGTCACCTGTGTTGCAAGCCTGTCACACCTAAAACCCAATGCTGCCAGCCAGCTCCGAAGTCAGATTCATTCATGTTAAGTTAGTAGTTAACTACTTTGGGTCTGTGTGTGAGAAGGTATTTTTAAAAGCAGTAATCTAGCTCTGGCCTTCAAACATCACCTGGGTGATACAAACCTATAGACAGTCATCGTCAAACACTCTGGTACCTAGCCTGCACCCTGAGATACCTAGGACAGTCACTGCACTCAGGGTTTTTTTATTGTTCTCTCTTAGGACATCAACCACAGATCCTTAGTTTTGACCACATATACATATAGTGTACAGGCTTTATAAGTCAGAGCTGTCATTTTTACAGGAATAATTTACTTTTAAGAAGAGGAATAATTTTTTTTTTGGTACCGGGGATCAAACTCATGACCTTACACTTGCCAGGCAGGCGCTTACACCACTGAGCTAAATCCCCTGGTCCTGAGAAGAGAAATAATTTACCTTGCAAAGATGCTTCACCATGTTCTGAAGCGTTTTGTTGTTCTTGAGGTGAATAAGGAAAAAGAAAAATTTCACAGGCTCAAAAACAGTTAATTTGTTTATTGCTGTCCTTGTATTTCTTGCAGCTGGCCCCCATGAAACCGAACCCTCCCTGTGCAGGCATTTTGTCACGCCGCTCACAGAGCTCACATGCTAGCACACAGACTTGAACATGAAATACCCCTGCCTAAAAACCCCGCAGCTCCCCTTGGCCTTGTGCCAAGGATGACCTAATCCCCTCAGTACATTATTGGTGAAGAAAAATTGTTCATAACACTGTTAAAGGTTATGGTAAGGAAGACTTTGTTTAGGAAAGTGTAAAGGAGGAAAATCTTTTTCCTTCTACCTGACCAGGCTCTTAGCCAAGGGTCTATAACAAAGGACAGATTAAGAATAGAAAAATCATGTAAGCTTACTGAATTTAAGTTCTATGTGGCATAGGAACCTTTGTAAGGAAATGAAAATTCAAAAAAATCATTAGACCTCTGTGTTTTAGACTAGACTCAAAGTGTGGAAAGTCATGGAAAAAGGATAACAAGCTGGAGGAAGATAGAGAAGCCAGTTCATTCGTTCCTCCATGTCCATCTTCGGAGATGAGGATGCTCCTTCTTCCTGGATATAGGGAGGGTACCTGTTGTAAGGGCCTATGACTTGCTTCAGGGAAAGATCAGAGTCCTTCATGTACCTGAGGTTTCTCAAATTTATTCAACTTAATACACTCGATATGCCAAAGTGTCATATTTTGGGACAGTGTGTCCTGAACTTCATTAGTAGCTACTTACAATGGGGTTTTGTAGCAAGGGAGAGAGATTGGGCTCAATTTCAAGTATATTAAGGAAACATGGGGATTTATAACCACAGGGCAGACTGAGGGGATCGGTGAATGGAAAAATACTAAGAAGCAGGGTAATGTTTTGCTCCTCTGATGTAACATGATTTTGGCTGAAAGCAGACCAGGGCAATCAGATATTGAGACAGTCAAACCAAGAACAGGGGATTCTCATTAAGCAGAGTCAGTAGGATTCTTGCTAATGCTGGAGTAAAGGAAACAATACAGAGCTCAAGGCAGGACCTAAAGAAAAGGAGGACTCAGAAGGATCAGACTAAAGTTGGGTCAAGGAGTAAGTTTTTGTCATCCAGCAAACTTTTCCTGATCTAACCCTATCCTGATTTTCCAGCCCCTTTTTTTAGTCTTCAGATCCTGTTGATTCTATACTGAAGTCACTGGAAACTTCTCATCTTTCCCTGAGCAGATTTCTAGGTCATCCCAACAACTCTAGGATTCTTTAGTGGGTAATTATGACCTCAGGACTTAGAGAAAAAAGAAACAGTAGAGAAGCTGTTATTTAGGAAATAACCATCTGCATGCACATGGACCCTCCAAACAGCCTTCCTGTTTGACAGTTCCCCAAAGTATTCTTTCCTTTGCTGATGAGAACCTTAATAGGGCTGCTGCCCACTCATGGGCAGTGTGCCCTGGCGTGGGCAGAATCAGCCTGAAGGGAGATGGAAACCGTATCTTTCTTCAGGATGCTCTGAAACAGTGTTATTTGTGCTAACAGAGGTTCTGCCCCAGGACTTGGGGTCAGCGTTTTCTTTTTCCTTAGAGATTTCTTCCATATATGTCGCCCTTCTCCAGGATTATTATTTTGTACTTTTCTATTCCTTACTACAACAGTTACACTATACAAATGGCTCCCAATTTATGATGGTTCAACTTACAATTTGTCCATTAAACAATACTGCAAAAGCGACACATGCCCAGTAAAAACTCTAGTTCGAATTTTCAATTTCAGTCTTTTCCCAGGCCAGCAGTATACGTGATGGTGTCTCTCACAATGCTGGGCTGCAAGAGGAAGTCTTCCAGCCAGCCACCGATCATGAGGGGAAACAGCTGATGCTACAGTGCACCATGTAGCTAAATATGAGTTTATCCATCCTAAATATATTTGTGACTTAGGACATTTTTACCTCGTAGGATGGGTTTGTTGGGACACAACCCCATTGTAAGTCAAGAAGCAATTAAACTAGGTGGTCAAACTATTTTGAACGAAAGAAAAAAGATCACCTAAATTCTATTTTGGAATGATCACTATTTTTGAAATCCATTTGGTGAAGAAAAACAAAGACCTTACCACATAGTCTATGCACCAGGTGGCTGTTGTATACACGTGTAGCAGGATGGTGTTAGAAGCAACATTCAGTAAGGTTGTCAGTTGGTGAACTATTTTCTGACTCCTGAATTATGTTATTCCCACTCATTTTCAACAGCTTACCCTCATCCCAGGACTCTCAATCTACAGGTCCCTACTGTGCGCAAGATACAGGGAAGGTGGCTTCTTTCCACCTGGGTAAGGATGTCACTGAGAAGACATCAACTTCTCTAGAAAGGGGGATGAGAGTTTCTTTCTCTCTCCTGACTTCCTCAAAAATTCCTGAAAGATGAATATCCTATGGTTTTCTCCAGCTCCAACTCTAATTTTCCTCACTTCCTTTTCCTTTTAATACTTTTGTCCTCTCACCATCGACAAAAGAAGGTTTCACTCAATTCTGCTTTACTATTCTTTTTTCTGAGTATGAGCAGAATCTTCTTTGTGGCTTAGTGGTTTTAAATGCTAAACAGAGCAGAAGATGAAATTCAATCCTTGGTTTTGTAAGTTATATTTATTTCTCTAGTATTTCAGGCCTGGAGCTTCCAAGGAGGAAAATTGTTTTGGTGAAAAGGAAAAGGTAGGTGGATTAGATGGGAAAGTAACACAGTCTCTGAAAACAAACAAAAATAGTGCTCTGAGAGTCCGAAGTCCTGGGTTCTAGTCCCAACACTGCCATTAACTTATATTAGTGTGACTTGACCCTTAGCTGCCCCATTTATAAGATAAAGTGATTGGATGAGAAGAAGTACTAAACAATGTTTAGGGATACAAACTCCAAAACAGACCTTCAATTCAAATGTGGGCTGTGCCATTTCCTGGCGAAATTTCCTTTGGCAATTTATTTCACTTCTCCGAGCCTCTATTTTGTTGTCCATAAAATGGGAATAAAAAGTATACCTGTTTACTTATTTATTTTTGCAGCACCAGGGGTTGAACTAACAACCTCACACTTGCCAGGTAGGCACTTAGGCCACTAAGCTAGATCCCTAGCCCTAGTATACCTGTTTATTAGAGTTGGTATAAGGATTAAATGATAGTCACAGACAGCTTAGCAAGTGCTCATTAGAGATAGCTATTAATATAGGAGCTCCCAAATTTCTGCACATCTCTATATATTTTAAGATTCGTTTAAAAGGTTGAACGTTTAAAAGGTCAACTTATTTTGTTTTCAAGAAATTTGCTTTTTTCTTGGTTCACTGGGAATTTTCAAAAAACCATGAATGGATTTGGTTCTTTTGTTTTTTTTGGGGGGGGAGGGCAATGGTATTAAGGATTTCACTGAGGACTTTTGCACTGAGCTGCATCCCCAGCTCTTTTATTTATTTTTTAAGATTTTGATACACACTCTTGCTAAGTTGCTAAAATGACCAGGCTGGGCTCAAATTTGTAATCCTCCTGCCTCAGCCAATTACAAGATTTTGCCACCATGCCTAACTTGTTAAATTCTTTTTCTTCATTTGCTGAAAAGATACTGCTTTTTTCTTTTATTCTATAAGTGTAGGGAATTACAATGATTAATTCATTCTTAGCTCTGAGGATAAAACCCCATAGTCTGATATGTTACTCTTTATCAGTTACAAAGATTGGTTAAGGAATGGTTACATCTATGTTCATGAGGGATAATGGACTGTGATTTTCTTTCGTATGCATTTGATATCTTTTAATGAGTTTTGGGATCAGAATAATACTGAAAAAAATGTACTCAGAAAGGCTTGCTCAAGGCTTCTCTATTTTCCTAAGTTTCTGTACAATTGCTCATATTTCTCTACTCCCAGCGGGTTTAGCTTTGGTGTCTAAATATGAAAGAGACTGCCTGGCCCTGCTGGTTCTCCCTTCCACTCCATGATAAGGGATTTTTACCACTATGGGAAAAAAGTGATTATCTCCAAGTAGAAGAGTCTAAAGACACAGCTTAAAAGAAAAAGAAAGGCACTAGGTGGTTCAGAGTGCGATGCTTGCCTAGCATGTACCAGGTCTTGGTTAGATACCCAGAAAAGAAAGAAAAAGAGGGGAGAGGGGAGAGAGGGAAAGGGGGACAGGAGAGGAGGAGAGGGGAGGGCAGGGGAAGGAAAGGGAAGGAGGAAAGCAGGCTTGAATAAGTTAAAGAAAAATTTAAAAAGGAGGAATTCCACTAGAATCTAAACAATACAACTGCGTGTGATACTAAGAAATCAAAATTGAAAGATAAAATTGTATGTTTGTAGCCGAGTGAGGTGGTACATGCCTGTAATCCCAGCACTCCGGAGGCTGAGGCAGGAGGATCGCCATGAGTTCAAGGTCAGCCTGGACTAAACAGCAAGATCCTATCTCAAAAAAACAAAACAACAACAACAAAAAAAAGAAAAGAAAAAGAATTATATGTTTGTAATTTCCTGTACCTTTCCTTTATAGCATTTACTTGTTTATATATAATTACTTACTTATATTTAATTTACCCCATTTAATATAATTTAATACTTGTAATTAAGTAGTTTTCTTTTATTCCTGTAAGTCTTCATCACACAATTGTAAGCTTCGTAAAGGAAGAGACTAGTTTTGTTTTCTTTTCTATTAGCTTCATAAATCTGCTTCAAGAATAGAAAGCTGGTAAATATGTAATTAATGCATGGGTAGATGAATTATTAATGCTTTCAGATGAGCCTCCCAGTAAATGCACTTGTCCCCCTAAAAAGTTAATCCATTCAGTTTACATTCATTGAGGGCCTATTTGGGGCTCATTTGGTGACAAGCATTGTGTAAATAC
>RJWT010048509.1:0-11141 GCA_004365215.1 Cuniculus paca | reverse complement strand
GATGCTAGACATGGAACTATAGGACTTAATATTTGCCCTGCTGGATTTTGGACTTGCTTTAGTCCCAATCCTTTGTATCCTCCTGTTTGTAACTTTTGGAATGGTAATGTTTATCTTGTGCCATTGCATGCTGGAAGTGTTTGACTTTGTTTTCATTTGTACAGGGGCTTGCAGCTAAGGTTTCCCTTAGATCTCAGAGGAGGCTTGGGACTTGGACTTTTCAGCAATGCTGAAACTGTTAGGATTTTGGCAACTCTTTAGAGATGGACTAAATGCCTTTTGCATAAAGGGATGTACATGAGTCCTTTCAGGGCTGAGGATGGAATGTTACTGTTTTAATGAAATATAATATTGATAGACTTAATACTGGTTCTTAAGGATTGTTAAACTGTGTTATAGTGTTCAAGTTGTGAAATGATAAGAACAAGACTTTGTATCTGGAGACTGGTTTAAAGAAATGCATCTGGTTACCAAGTTGGCAAGGGGTGTATTGTAATGGTTGGTACATTGTGTTAACTTGAGAAGTTTAGAAGTTTAACTGAAAGACTCAGCAGGGGGCCAGGGTTCTTACTTTGTAAACATCCTGAGCCTGTGCAAGAGGAGGGCAGGGAGATGGTGTGAGTGCTACACCTCCCCTAGGGGGAAGGTAGCCTACTTACAATATAAGGGAGGAAAAAAGGTTCACTTTTTTCCCCTTTTCTGTCTTCTGCCACCTTAAAGCGCTGCCCCAGTTCCATGCCACCCTGTTTTGGAGCCAGGTGATTATGGACTGAAATCTCTACAAACTGTGCACTAAATAAACCTTTCCTTCCTTAATTTTGGGCATCAGGTATTTTGTCTCAGCAATAGGAGACTTTGCCTAAGACACCAAAGTACAGAGGTCAGTGGTTGGATGAGCCTGACCAAGTTCCAGCTTTGTTCCAGAGTAGGTCAGTCTAGGGCCCTCATGCTTCTTATGAATCTTTCTAGGTAGTGGAACTTCAAGGAGAATCCTGTTTGTCTCTGGCCTGCTGTGGTCATTCCCCTGCTCCCTGCCCCATGAAGGCAAACCCAGGAAATCTGGTTCTGATCATCCATTTATAAGCCTTCCTTAAGGAATAGCAGGTCTGAGGAGGAACCATGGAATAAAAGCCTGGAATAGCTTCTTGCACTTCTCTGTCTAAGTGTATGTAGAGTGGTACTTTCCATTAGCATGTTCTGCAGAGACAGAATGTTCTAGAATGGGGTTGTCCAATATGGTAGCTACATGGCACACGTGACTCTTTGGCATTGAAAAGATGAGCCTTCTTCATGTCATTTAGTGATAACTTGTTCAAATTAAAACTTTTGGCTACCATATTGGACAACTTAGGCATAGACAAAGCTGTGTTGAGTGCATTCCATCTTTCTTTGTAACATAGGTATTGAAATTAATAAATCTTTCCTCAGCAGATACATTCCTTGGGTTTTTCTTTGATCATTTTCACACCTGACTCAAAGTCTTCTACCCTACCACAAGTTACCTTGAGCCCCTTCAGCATCCCTATGGGACTTGCCCACATCTCTGGACTGTCCATTGCTTTACCTCCTACCCAACTGTGATTTTTTCACCTCTGCCCCACGTAAACTATCATTTCCTATCAAGGCCTTGTCTTGACTCAGGATTGTTCTGTCTTTGAAATCTTAAAGAAAATACTGGATAGAAGTGCTCCTCTCAGACTTGTCCCCTTATTATTTGGGGGGACTTACACAGACTTTCTTTTCCTTAGGCCTCTAACATTCTCCTTTTCCCTGTAATGACCAACATCACTGTTCAAACTCCCCCCTGGCTCTCAAAGTGCTGTCTCCTTTCCAACACAGTGACCATGTCTTGGGCAGAGCCTTAGTTGACTTTTCTGCCCATGGGGCAGTTTGTGATCATTGTCTTTTTCAAATGAGCTCTTCCCTTGGATCAGTTGATCCTGTGCCACTGGTCTCTTAAGGAGAGCACAGGAAGTGGTAATGCTAACCTGCAGTGGGGCACTAGACACTGGCCTCAAACTTGGGTTGATCCTCCTGCTTCAGGCTCTGAGTGCTGGGATTGCAGGTGTGTGCCACCATGCCTGGCTGATCAATCAATTTGAAGTGTACTTTCATTGACATTTGATGCATTCACATTGTGTGTGACCATCTCCAGATTGTTTTCATCATCCTACACTGAAACTCAGTACCCAACAGACATTAACTTCGCATTCCTTCCTTTCCCAGACCCTGGCAACCATTTCTCATAAGTGCCACCCTACAGTATCTGTCCTTTGGTGATTGGTTTATTTCATGTAGTTTCCTCAAGCTTCTTCCATGCTGTAACATGGGTCAAAACTTCCTTCCTTTTAAAAGCTGAATAATATTCCATTGCTTGTGTAAGCCATATTGTGCTAATCCACTCATCAACTGATGGACAGGCTATTTGGGTTGAGTCTACCTCTTGGCTATGGTGAATGCTGCTGTCATGAACATGGGTGTGCAAATATCTCTTGGACTTCAAGCTTCCATTGTCGTGGGAAGATATCCACAAGAGCAGCTGGTGCTTCAGATGATAATTCAGGGTAATGTTCCTGAGAAACCATCATGCCATCTCTCATGGCAGTGACACTCTTCTGCATCCACCAACGCCACAGGAGGGTTGAAAGCAATTCTTTTACCACATGTGTCTTTCCATGAAGCATGTTCTTAAGAGTATGCTCACTGAACAATTCTGTTTTCTTTTACTAGGACACCTGTGCCGTACGTGCATTTTACACTCATCTTGGGGAGTTGGTCCATGTGCGTGACACAGCTTGCTTCTTTGCTTTAATCCTCTTCCCTCCTTTTCTTCCCCTTCTCTAGTTTCCCTTTCCCCTCTTCATTCCTGTTGGTATTGATAATCTCAGTTCATGTGACCAGAGCCTCATGTGGTCATAGGTGGAGCTCTTTTAGAGGTGGCTGCATCTGAAAAGAGGTGGCTGTTTGTGGCATATAATGCCCACATTTATAAAGGTTATTAGGACCGTGTGCCTGTCACATCTTTGGTCTGCCTAGTTCCCATCCTTTCCCCCTACCCCCTTGCCCTTGGTCCCCTGGTTACCTGCCCATCTGCAAGAGATCTGTCCCTTGTCTCCTTCCATGCTTCCTTTATTTTTCTCTTAGTTCACGCTTTGCCTTACTCAGATGAGAGATACCATACTGTATTCAAGTTTGTGCATCTGATTTATTTCATGCAACATTATATTTTCCAGGTGCACCCAGTTTCCCACACATGTCTAAATTTGTCTTCCTTTATTGCCCAGTAGTGTTCCATTGTATATAGATTCTTAAGTTTTACAGGCAGCCTGAGTGTCCTGAGGACCCCATGGGGGTATGTCTCAGCTCTCACCCACTCTCACTTAGTGCACTGTTCCCTGATGACAGGGGCAGGATGGCACACATCTGGCTGAAGAGATGTGTGCTCTTTCTTCCGGTGCTCCATGGAGGAGGCTGACCTTGAGTAATGCTATGGCTTGTGTCCCCCCCACCCCAGAGCCTCATGTGGTCAAAGGTGGAGCTTTTCTAGAGGTGGCTGCATCTAGAGTGTGTAATGCTGGGATTAAGGGTGTATAATTACTAAATTGGTTCACTGATTGGTTTGGAACTGCTCTAATCTCCATAGCCTAGATAATGAGTAAAAGGAGCAGAAAGACGGTTTTAAGGTTCCTTGTTGCTTTGCTACCTTCTGACCACCATGAACTAGTTCCCTGTTGTTGATTTTGCTGTCTTCTGCCCCCATGAATGGTTCTCTTCTGCAAAACCACCTTGCCCTGGAGCCAGTTGATTATGGACTGAAACCTCTACAAACTGTGAGCTAAATAAACCTTTTCTCCTTTAACTTTGGGTGTCATATTTTGCAATGAGAAGAATAAGACAGGGAATGTGGGAGAAGAGTGGCAGAGATAGGTGAGGTGGTCACAGAGTCAAATGCCAGGTCTAGGCTTTGGATTTACCTTGCTGGAAATGGGGAGGCAACTGAGGCCCTGGAGTTAAATTCGGGGAGTTTTCATGGTGACAGGGAGTCACTTAAAGTGACTGTGACACCAGTGAGCAGTGGGGCAGAGAGGCAAAGACGATGTGGGGGGGCCTCAGGAGGTGACTGCCTTTGGCCTCTGAGGCCAGTGTGATGTGATAAGGGTGGTGGGGATATATCCACACCAGCCTGGGCTGCTGGGTCAGCTCTGATGCCTTGAGTTGGGTGAGGAGGTTTCAAAATGCAAACTGATTTTGCAGAAAACACATGGAGCTGCTTTAATTAGAAACCGCGTTTCTCGGGCAGATGCTTTCCCAGGGTGGGTGGAGATACCAGAGGCAGCGCAGGAGGCCTCTCAGGTGCAGCACTCCTGGCCCTGCCCTGGTGGGGTAAGGACTCCTCCTGCCTCTCCTGGAAGGAGACTCCTCCTGCAGATGCACCCTGGCCTGGGCCATCCTCTGGTTCTGTCCCATGTTTTTGTCAGACCCCAAGGGGGTCTGGGTCATCTTCTTCAGCTGTTCCCATTGCTCAGTCAGAGGGGCCAAAATTAAATACTGGTAGCCTCCTGGGGCAGGGCTGAGTTCAGTTTCCTACGCTTTAGGCTGTTTCGAGCATGTACCTGGCTCTGAGAGGCAGGGAAAGATGGGAGAAGAGTGAGAAGGCATCGCCCCCTGGGAAGTTCATAGTCTCACTGCAAAGACAGGCACAGACGCGAAGACTCAGTTACCACATGGCACGTGAGCTGGCTTTGTGTGTGAGGACAGAGCCGCAGTGACCATCGGGTGCTTGTGAGGGTGTTTTTGCGGGTGCTTGTGAGACTGTCCCGGGCTGGGACAGCTGAGCTCAGTTACGGGGAGGGTTTCCCAAGGGCGGAAGCAGGTGAGCACCCAGCAGATGGCCTGCGAAGACTTGGTGGTACCTTTGAAGGAACAGCACAGAGTGGTATGGCTGAAGCCCAGGACTCGTGGAGAACGATGAGAAAGAGTGGGAAGAGACAGGAGGAGTAGACGGGCTGATGGCCAGAGGCTGTGTGTCTCTGCTGAAGCTTCTAGCACACGCGGCATATGTGTGGCTCTCAGTGGCGCTAAGCCCAGCAGTGATGCGGTGTTATTTGTGGGTCTGAGGTGGCCAGTTTCACCCCATCACCTGGGGGCAGTTAGAGGCCTTAAGCCAAAGCCTCTGCACTGGCTGCGTTTGCTCTGTGCTGGGCTCTTCATCTGTGAAATGGGCACACTGTGTGAGGTTGTTGGGAAGAGTCACTACACAGTGCACGTAACCTGCCTGGAGAACTGTTAGCGCTATCTGAAAATGATTGTTGCTCTTGATAATGAAATTACGACAGCAGTTGCCTAATGGGAAACATAGTTGGCTCCTTGCCCCTCCAATTAGCTGACTTCAGGTGCAATTAGTTTGCAGGAACAAATTTGTACCAAGGTGCAAGTTTTCTGAATGTGTGTAGAAAGATGAAACCAGGTTGAGCTTCTTTAAAGTCTGTCCCAAATACTTGATAATGCCCAGCCTGAGGGAAAGTTAGCTTCCTTTCCATCATTTGCATATAATTTGTTTATGCTGCTATTTTATTTGTTTGGCAATTCAAGGAGCATCTACAGTTGGGAAACTTACAAACTCCAGAGGCTGTGAGCAGGTAGGCGAGAGCCCGCGGCATCTCCAGGAGACAATTGGCGTCCTGTTTGCGCCATGAAATGGCAATTGGAGGGTAGATTTTTTTATCGTTATTATTTTAATCGTACATATTTATCAGGTACAGTTTAATAATTTGGTATGTTGCATGAAGTACACGATGTTCATGTTGTATAAGTATGTAATGGTAAGATCAGGGCACTTAACAGTTCCATCTCTGTAAACATTTTTTAAAGTTTCGAATGACATGTAATCATTGTGCATATTTATGACACACAGTGTGATAATTCAATACATGTGTATGATATGTACTGACCAAATCAGGTAATGAATATTTCCTTCTCCTTATCTTTGTGTTGCATTTGAAGAGTTCAAGCTCCTCTCTCATAGTTCTTCATAAAATATATAATAGGTTATTGTGAGGTATAGTTCACTGTGTACCCTGCTGTGCTATAGAGCCCTGGAACATGTTCTTTCTTCCTGTCAGTGTTGGGTACCAGTTATCCACCTCTCCAAGCCCCACCTACCCCCCAAGCCTGTCCAGACTCTAGTAGTGACTATTCTGCATTCCGAATGGATTCACTTTATGGCTGGATGATTTTCCGCTGTACATATACACTGTGTTTTCTTCATCTGGTCGCCCATTCCCGGGCTTCTAGGTGGATTCCTTATCCTAGCTCTTGTGAGTAGTGGGGCATGTGAATGTGGGTGTGCAGGGAAGGCTTTGACATGCAGTCACCATGCTGAAGGATGGGTCTGCAGCAGGGGAAGCCTGAGCTACCTCAGCGTGCAGGCCCCACCCAAACCCCCCACCCCTAGGAACCGCATTGAGGCCGGGGACGGTAGATGCAGTGCTCTGCCTGCCACTGGGTCAGCGACTGCCAGCCAGCTGCTAGAACATGCTGCTTGACACCTCTGTGTTTACCCTCACAAGTGAGAAGAAAGCGGAAAAATGAAGACAGGACCTGAGCAACTTGTCTGCTGAATCAGTCATTGTCAAATTCCAGAAAAATATTTCCTCAATTATTTTGTGTTTTTCACAATGTAATGTGTACAGATAAGGCACATTTTTAAAGTTTAATCAGCCAGTTTGTTAATAGTTTAACAGTCTACTCCATGAACTTTTTGATAGCTCTGAGGTATAGACAGTTGTCAAATAATAAATCAAACCATATTTTATAGCATAGGCCAATTTCCGTGACGTAAATATTTCTACACACAGTTGTTTCACAGCCAGCTTGTAGATTCTCGAGAAAGTCACAGTAACAGTTGGCTCTAGTGCGTACCTCTTATGCTGCTAGAACTCAAACCATTTAGGGAACGAGGGACATGCAGTATCCTGGCTGAAACTTGTAACAGAAGAGTGTTGAGGGGCAGAAGGGAAGAAAACAACAGCACACACAATGGCATCTAGAAGGAAAACCATTCTTTTCTGTCAGGGAAAATCAAGCTAGCAAAGAGAGGGGAGAGGAAATCTAGGAAGTGGGCCTCAGAAATAGCAAGATACGGAGCAGACCAGCGTTTTGTGTTTGGATGACCCCGGGGCTGTGCGGCTCAAGCGCCGGGTGTGTTGGGCAGACACTGCCTCTTCTGCCACCCTGGGAGGCACAAGATCTTCTATATCTTGAGGCTGATGGCACTGAGGGCTACAGTTTCGTATTTGAGCTAAATTTACAGAGTCAGGCAGAGTGAGGTGAGAATTACTGTACTTGAGCCTATTTTAGGCACTCTTTTTTAGTAGGAACAGAACATAAAGCCCACTCCATTATGAGCTCACTACAGAAGGGTTAGCGAGGGCTGAAAACATTCCGTTTGTGGGTGCCCTGTGAGCCAGACTGGGAGCTGGGAGATGCGTGTCCACCTGGCGGTGTTGCCACTGTCCAGGTCACCTAAGGAGGGTCTGGGCTGGCGAGGGGCTTGCGCTCCTCAGTGTGGCCAAGGGAACCCCTCTCGGGGCTTCCTGTTTCTGCGCACTTCATATTTGAACTAATTTCTGGCTTTCCAGCTGTCCCTAATCAGGCCAACCATATTTCTGTAATGTTGCAGAAGGCCAGCTCTCTGTCCCTGTCCTGTGCACAGGCTGGGCTGGGCGCCACGAGCATGTGCCATAGCTAATATCGATGACAGGCTTGGGCTCAGCCCCATGCTAGAGGCCTCCTATGTATCATCTACTTAACCCTCACATGACTGCGTGTCGATGCTATCATTTTCCCATTTTATAGAGAAAACGGAGGTAGAGAGCGTCATGTAGCCTAAAGGAGGTGCAGCAAGTATGCCAAAGTGAGCCCGAAAGCTCCAAGTTTAGGCTCACGGCTCACCATGGTTGGGATATGGGGTGTCACAACACACGCCCTGGGCCGCGCCCCTGTCTCCCTGCCCCTTTCTGGGTGACTTGGGTTTCCTGTGGCCCTTGCAGATTGGGCTCACTGTGGAGAGACCTCCTCAATGAACCCTCCCTGGTATAATCTCCTTATCTGGGCTCCACCAGAACCTCACATTTGCAGAGCAACCCATTGTAACTAAGATTTAATGGGCTTGCTTCAGGGGAAATCAGAGCTCTTTGAAAGAGAAAGTGTTTTTCAGCTCAGTGCCTGGGGCAGCACGTGCTGGGTAAACAATGCTAAACATGGACCGAATCAGCCGTCAGAGGGTTTTTCCTGAGCATCTGTCTTCAGCTCCCACACTGAAAGACACTGCAGCAAGTGAAGAATGCGTGGACATTCTCGTTCTTTCCTTACTGGCTTTCACTTTTGTTGGGAAGACAATACATAGGGCGCTGGATCAGGCAAGAATGACACATTTGGGTGACAAACTGAACACTAGAGATGCATTTCCAATGTAACCCAGAAGAGACGGCTTGGGGAGCTATTCGAGAAACTGCGAGAAGATGGACAAGTGTCCTGAGCATTTGGGAACTTGAAAGGGAGACAAGTTTGGAAGACAGGAAGGTGATGAGAAAAGAAACAAAAGGAATTGAAAAGCAGGGGACACAGGGTTGCATATTAGTCCATTTCATGTTGCAGTAACAGAACTCCTGACACTGGTAACATGCAAATAAAAAGTTCCTATTTTGTTCCTGATTTCAGTGCTTGGAAGCTCCAAGCAGCATAGCACCTGCATCCTAGGAGGGGCAGGGGCAAGCTATGATGGAGACTAATGGCTACACCTGTAATTTTTTTTTTTCAGTTTCCATGAAACTGACTCAATTAGAGAATTTCTCTCCTTCCTCTTCTTTTCTTGAAAAACACTTTGTGCTAATCCCTCATGCCCTTGGATGTACACAGAGTGCCAAAAAAGGAGGGACAGTGATCAAATATTTTGAACTCAATCCAGTAAAATTAACTTCAGTCGGTTGATTCTATCCAGCTCGCTTACTGAATTGAGCTGCCCAGTTTCCTTTCTTCCTGCAGGAAGAAGAGACATGGAGAAATCGGGCAGAGTCCTGGGGTGTCAAGAGCACCCCATTTCATTTCTGTGCATTTTCAGGATGTGATCTAGTCTAGGAAGGGGTCACCAAGTCTGCACTGGGCCTGCCAGGACCTCAACCCCCATCAGAGCCACTAGAGGATCCTTCCTCTCTCTCTGGGCAATAGCAACAGGAGGCCAGCAGAAGACTGGCACTGACAGTAAGAAGCCTCGTGTGAGCCATTCTTTGCATTAATGTATCTCTTCTCTTCAAGATAGATATGCAAAAGCGAGTTATGCCCCACCAACGTGACATTAACTTGCACTTAACCTTTTAAGATTCTCGGGTTCATGAGTGAAGAGGGATAGGACAGGGAGAGCACACAAGTGTAAGTAGCAGGTGCTGGCTGGAGGACTGAGCGGTGGATCGTGGAATTGGTGGGGACAGGGCAGAGTCACAGGCGGTGATTATGTCCATCCAGACCCCAGGAGTGAGAAGGGAGCACTTACCAATGCTGAGCAGAACAGCTGCGAGTGTGTGTGTGCGTGTGTGCTCGTGTGCAAGTGTGAGTGCATGTGTGAAGGTATGTATTCACAGGTGTGAGAATCTATGCATGTACATTTGTGTACTGTTAAGTAAATGGCATGTGAGTGTGCTCGTGAGCTTGGGTGTATGAGTGTGGATGAGCACGAGTGTTAGTGTGTGAGTCTATGTGAGTAAGTGTGTGTCTGTGTATAAAGATGCTCTTCTTGGAACTTCCAGTGCAATTCCACTTGGAGGGGTTCACTTTTCTCCATCTTACATACAGATGTTACACTCAGTAAAGCCGTAATAATTTTGAAATATTGCAAGTGTAAAATGTACTCAATATACTTAACTCACCAGACATCCTCACTTAACCTGCCCTCCTGTTACTGTCCTCAGAATGCTTACCTTCACTACGGTTGGGCAAATTCACCTAACACAATCTCTATTTGGTAATGAAATGTTGGCTATCTTATGTTATTTACTGAATACTGTAGCAAAAGTGAAAAACAATGGTTGTACGGATATTCTTTTGCACCATCATAAACCAAAAAAAAATCATAAGCGGAACCATCATAAGCCACAGACTATTTGTTTAAGGAAAAACCTGAGTAGTTCTGCCTTAGGTATAGAAGCAACATTAACCTTTGTCCCGACCAACCTCGTGAGCAAAGAACAGCTCCTAATTTTTTTATTGCATGTGCTGAGTCGAGATTACCTGTCTCTCTTGGTAGCCTCTTTCCCTGCAGGGCAGTGCTGGGCTTGGCCACCTTTTCGGTGGAAATAAGGTGGGCATGGCCAAGGTCAAGCTCACAAAAGAAGCCAAATGTTTGATCTGTGTGTTTTACCTAGTTCGTGGGTCTTACTGCCTTTCTATTCCTCTCAAAGTTGGCCTGCACTGACAGACTTTGGCATTTGCCTCTAGGTCCTGGGGATTTTTTTTCCCCTATGTAATTAATACAAAAAAAAGATATTAATGCCCAGAGTAGACTTGGGGAAATCCTGTTTGATATTTCAACCTGAATGACTTCCAAACAAATCTCCCTTTATCTTTAAAAATCTCCTTTTAGTCAAAGTTGCTGTGGAATGCTGTATCACTCTATTTACAACGGGAGTTTTTATAGAGGCCCTTATTTTAAAAGAAGTGCACACTGCATATTTACCTAATGGGCTAGACAGTGACTAAGGAGCAAATTACATAAAGATTGTTACATGGACTTAGCATGTGTTCAAGTCCTCTGACTCACGGGCAACTTGTTTGTGTTGCACTTATGGCCAGAGGTGTTTCAAGAAAACATTTTGCAGAGCAAGGATTGTGAAACCTTACGAGTCATGGAAAACCTCTGCCAAAATTCGAAGCTTCGCAGCTAGAGACAGCGCTGGGCGCACAGGGAAAGAAGCAGAAGGCCTGCCGAGAAAGGAAAGGAGCTTTCCCCAAGCAGATGCGCAGCGCGGCCCTCAGCCCTTTGCGAGAGCTCATTCCAGACTCGACCAAAACTGTCACTGCAGGAGCAGTTTCATCTCTGCCCTGGGCTCTGGCTGCTCCAGGCCCGGTGAGGAGCAGCAGGCAGCGCG
>RJWT010048508.1:0-11138 GCA_004365215.1 Cuniculus paca | reverse complement strand
TATCATTTGTGATAAGGGAAAGTGAGCAGGGCAGGGGAAGGAAACACACACAGGATGTAACTTTGACTTTCAGAATAAAACACTTTGTGTAATTTATTTTACCTGATTTCTCCTTCCCCTTTTCCCATTCCAATTATCTCCCTTATTCAACTCCTATTACAGCTCTCAGCCTCCGGCAAAGTGGCACATAAGAATGAATCCCTGGAGGCAGACACTGAGACTCATCCCTGTATTGCCCAATCATCCCTCTAAATTTTGTGGCTTGAATTCCTATAACACATCACCCTTACAATAGCAGATGGTGACCCTGAAATGATAAGTAGAAGCAAAATGACAAAGTTGCTCATGGTAACTTTACTTGCCCAAGGTCAGAACAACCGAGTTATCTGTTTAGAAATCCCTGATGAGGAATTGTACCAATTTTCCCTTTCTTGTGAATGAGTCTGAAACTCTAAATGCCTTGCAAAACCAGCGCTGTCAATTTGAAATACAAATCATCTCCATGGCGGGAGTATCTTTAATCTTAAAGACTAGACTGAGCATTTTTAAGATATACAGTAAGTGACGCTTTCGGTGAGTGAAAAGACTTTAAAGAAGATGCATTATCAGTCCCGTGGGGCTTGGCCACAGTTCTACAAAAATAATAAATGCAAAAAAATGTAATAAATGCAAGTAGATGAAATTGTGGGAGGAAGTGAATAATTAGAAACCAACATAAAAGAGTAGCTCAATGTGCTAGGTGGAACCATCATACTAATCGAGGATATTGCTTGAACACTTATCTTCCCTTGAGATTGCGATATTTCACATAGAAAATTATTACTCATTATGAATCACATCCTCAACTAACAAAACTTAGTGATTATCCAAATAGTAAGCAGTTTTATTGCTAGTGTTCCTAATTAATGACATTTGTTACTATTTCTCTGGGGTATAAAATCTCAATTTTTTTTATTATGTTGAATAATCTGAAGCTACAAAATGCTAGGTATCTTAATCAATCCCTCAATCTCATGAGACAAATAGATCATGGGCTCCTTTCAATCATTTTAATAGCAATTAATAATTGCAAGTTCATGATGAGACATACATTTCACAGTTATTCATTTCATTCTCTTAAATTCATATTTTCTATTTTGCTATTGTTCACGGAAAATTAATTTAACCTTAATAATGCGTGGTCATTATTTTGCAGTCCCATTGATGATAAATTAAAAATGAAAGTGAAATGAAAAATGAAATGAAAAATGAAAATTAAAAATGAAATTAAAAATGAAACTCATAGATACTGATTTAAAAGCCCTGTCTCTTTAGTATAAAATCATGCTTCTTTCTATTTCACAAACAACTTATTTTTATGAATAAAATTTTCATTATAATGAAAACAAAATTAAGGTTATGTGTTGCGATACCATAGACCTTTGGTAGGGAGAATAGTTGACTCTCTAAATTATGTCCAAGTTATATTCAATATTTTAAAAGAACATACTAAGATAATGAAATATTAGATCTAAATAGAATATATAGATATGGAATTTTTAGAAAAGAAAAACATTCAGTTAACATGTTGAAATGAATATGAAGTGTGGTGAATGTATACAGTGAATGTTTATATATATATGTATATGTGCTTATGTGTATATATACCATCATGGTAATAGGACTTACTGTCATTAATCTTCTTCAAATACTACCTCTTGCTTTGAACACACAGTGTTTCTGACACTTTCTGAAGCACTTGTGGAAGTCTTTTGCATCTTTCAGAGTTGTGATCACAATTATGGTGAATACTGCTGCTCTGCGCATCCAACTGAAGTGGGGGATCACAAAATTATGGTCTGTCTTTATCTACCTTATTCACCACATCTGCTTTGGTTGTGTTTCTGTGTAAGTCTTTTAAAAACTTGGTGAGTTTTCTATGAAATTTATAGAGAGAGGTTCCATTAAGAAAAAATGAATAAAAATTGGGGTAGAACATACCTTTCCCTACTTTGGTCTTCCTATAAAGTTGTGGCAGAATAATCATTGAGTGCCTAAGAGGTACTACCTTTTAGTTGAGGAACTGATTTAAAACCTTGTGAGATCTTAACAAAGTGTTTCATATCCTCATTTTCATCTTTAAATTATATTTTCTAGTGATATTTTTGTCATAGGTACCTTAAATGTCATTTCATAATTTTAGGTTCATTTACCATCTAAAGAGTTTGAGAATTAAGAAACAATATTTTTATAAGTATATAACTGCAGAGCCTTTATGCTTATTCATTCATTAATATTATTATTATTATTGTTGTTTTTGCGGCACCAGGGATTGAACTCATGACCTTGCGTTTGCCAGGCCCGGGCTTAGGCCACTGAACTAAATCTCCAGCCCTTCATTCATCTATCTCTTATCCCTGCTGTAACATTTTACTAAATGCACATACAAGTAATAAGCAAATATCTTCAGCATTCTCTATAACTGCATCATGCAATTCTTCCTTTCCTTCTTTTTCTCCTTCTTCTCCTCCTCGTTTCAATTCTGTTTTCTTTTCTTCTCTCCTACTCCTTTTCTTCCTTCTCATCTTTTCCTTTTCCTTACTCCTTCTCTTTCTTCTTCTTCTTTTGTTTAGTCTTTGTATTAGTTTTAACACCACATAATAACATTTGTAGTGTATTCAACATATAGTAACACAGTACATAAAAATTATCACATAATAACATTTATAGTATCTTCCAGGGTCATCAGACTTTTGCTTTGTCATTTGTAAAACCTACCTGCCACTTAGTCTTAGTACATTATCATATTACCAAGAGATACTTGGCTACTATGTAAGGTGCATTTCAAATACATTGCCAAGAAGGTAAGGTTTCACAAGTATGTCTGCATTAAATCCATTGGATAGTTTTCAATGAAAAATGGGGCAGTGATCAGGAATAAAACTGGCAAAATCAAATTATTTGTTTCAAATATGTTTCCTGTGAGACACAATATCAATTATAATTTAATTGATTTTCTGCTAAGGAAAATTTCAACTCTATACAATTAATATTTTCACTCTTTAGCAAAGATTTAAGAAGTAAGGCTACATTAAAATATGAAAATAATGCATACCCAAAACTTAAAGTCATACATGAAGTTTACTGTACATTTATTTATTTCTACAAATTCCTGCATATTTTCTGGGGACTAGAGAAGAGACTGAAATTTTGGTAAGAAAAATTTTCCAGAAATCTCATCCAGTCTTCTGGTCCTTTCACCAGAAAATTTGTTGGCATATGGTCAAACATTTTATATTCTTGTGAGCAATGTAAACAGTAAGTATAAATTGTATGAGGTATTATGTTTATATTTACCTTAAGATAGTCTTTTACCCACTCCTCAAAACAGTTGTAAGGAAAAGAGGCAACAGATTTCTACTATAGGTGAATCAGATAAAAATGTTTTATCAGTGAGAAGGATTCATTTTTTCCTGCAAGAAGGTTTAACAATGTCTATCATTTATTGCACCCTTGGCACTTAAGATAGGTGAATAGCAGGCAGAACAAAAATCAAGTAACCATTATCATTATCATCACTCTCATTCATCAACAGCGTATCAGTGCTTTGTGCATATGTTGAATACAAAAAGTCTACTATTAAGAGTGGATTGATGGATAATTTTAACTATCTCGCAACTTTGATACTAAATGACCCTGTAGAATAGATTAGAAATCAGCACAAACGCTGTCATTAGTGTAATCAGGAAAATTCCAACACACTATCTTGTATTTGTTGTGTATATTCCAATTGGAAACTGGAAAATGAAAGAAAAAAAAAATCTCTTGTGCTTTGTCTCCCATAGAGGCATGTGCTGTATCTCAGTAAGCCATCGGTCACATTATGAGTGATAAACCAGTGGCAATAAGGTTTATAAATACCCGATCTGAATGCCTTCTTTGTTTTTCAGAAAAGTGAGCAGACTCCCACAAGAATTAACTTGGGCTTCTGTTGTTATTGTCATGGTGGTGGTGGTGGTGGAGATGATTGCGTGTGCTGTAATATTTTGAAAATTTTCACATCGCAGTGGGATATAATTATTTTCATTATGCGTGCCTAAAAAGTGTTGGTAAACCTGGAGGTTTAATATTTATTTTTACATCTGATGAATTGCCAAAAGACTCTAAATACATTTTTTTTCTAATTTTCCCTTGATCTATGTTGGAATGTAAATGAGAACTGTGAATTTGTGGTGTTTTCTAAGACCTGCCTGTGCACTATGATACCAGTGTTTTTATCCAAGGTCCAGCTTTAATAAACACTCAACTTTGTTTCCTATTTATGGTAGTACTTTAACCTTCACAACAGGTTTCAGGAATGCAAAAGAAAAATTCTGTGCTGTTTACTTTTAATTTGAACATAGGATATTAAAATTTCAAGCTAAATTCTGTGTGGGCAAATTATAATCAAGTGGAGATAAAATGACACATTAAGCAAGATTTTCCTGCTGTTTTTCTTTCCCTTTGCTTATTATAACCCTTTCAGTGTTCTTGCACATAATGAATGTTCAATGTGCATGTAAATGTAAGCCATTTAAGAGTAATATCAGTAAAGAGGCAGAAGCCTTGGACAGGCCATAATCCTTACTCTCTGTCATGAGCATAAGAGGATAACAAAGTCAAGGACCTTGCATAGGAGATTGAAATTCCCTGAAAACTAATGGATTACAAATAACCCTCTATATTTTTAATATTTTTCCCAAAGTAAATGAATTTCATACTGTGATACTTCGGGGGGAATATTTATGCTTAAAAATGTGAAGAGCAATATTAATCAATGTTTTCATGATGTGCCACCTTTTTATCAAGACATAAAGATTATAAGGGTGAGACATTCATATTCGCAGATGACTGTATGGGTTAGTCATCAGTTCAATTGAATCCATAATTTCATCAAATGTGTGGAATACTTCCAAGCACACACAGTGTGAAATGCTTCAGCATCAACTGAGCACAAAAGAGAAGTTTCGTGTAACATTTACATGACATTTAAAATTAAGGCTACATTGAGAAGCTTTACCCTTTCCAGTTGTATAAAACCGAAGAGATGCCCACTGATATAATACAGTAATGCATTTCTTTCAGTAGGCATGTATTTGGAAAAACACATTTTTGGTTTCGCTGTTCCGTGAACATCAGAAAGTATACTTATATGAACCTACCAAGTAAAGGTCAATCCCTGAATGTGACCTAGTGATGCTATCAGAGAGTTTCTTTTTCTTTCTCTCTCTTTCTCTTTCTCTCTTTCTCTCTCTCTCTTTCTCTCTTTCTTTCTCTCTTTCTCTCTTTTTTCTCTTCTCTTTCATATTTATTAGTTATTAGCACATATTTGCAGCATGTAATGATTACATATATTACAGAGAGTTAGTACTATACATCGTACACCTTAATTCTTTTTGTGTCCCCTAGCCCTCCCATCCCTGCTCCTTCTAAACACGAAATATATGAGGCCTATTTTAGCATAACACAACATAACCTATTACAATAAACATTTTTGTAAGTAGAAATACACTCTAAAGTAATGATTAAAAATATAGTATAGTGAATAAGACAGTACCACAATCATTTTATTTTTCTCTAGTAATATATAGCAGTCATAACGATGGAGCTATACTTTAATGTAATGCAGCAGGTTTATTTGTAGAAGCATCACCACAAACTTGTGAGTCATGCACCGCACTCTGACATTCTGACTACTCTGATAATAGCAGGCTATTGGAATTTTTCTGGTACATTTTAATATTAAGGAATCACCTCTGTCTATGTGGTTCATGGTTAATCACGTGCTTTATTATATAGCTCGTGACTTTATATAATGTGACCATATAAAATTATATATAATGTGCTTCATTATATAGCTCATGACTACAGTAAAATTATTAACTGACATAATCATATAAATAATAAAGTTATTAGAACAATAGTGTTGCACCCCTAAACTGCATTTGATTCATATATATTAAATGTTATTTTGTTACCCAGATCTGTATGAGTTTTACCCTGTGAACTACCCCTTGGCTTTCATAGAGTTATGGGTAATAACTCACTAACCATAAATTAAAGAATCTAACATATCATCTGCATTCGATGTGACACATTTGGCAATATGGTTCCTAAATCTTAATGAGAAGCATTACACCATATTATATAGATGAATATAGATTTTTCTCACGTGTATTTGCAAGAATTGAAATTCAAAGCTACATAAAATTCAAACTTTAATTAGGAAACAGAGCAAGCAGAATATATGCCCTTCAAAAGATGTCTACATGTTAATACCCAAACTTGTAAACATGTTGCCTTAAATAGCAAAAATAATTTTGCAGTTAATGTTAAGAATCCTGAGAAGGGGAGATCATTCTGGATTGCCTAAGTGAAGAGAATGTAGTCACAGTGGTATTTTTAATTGTAGGTGGGAGAGGTGGAGTCAGGAAAGGAAACATGGGGATAGAAGCCTAGGTCAGAGACCATGAATTAGTGATTTCTTAATTCTCTGGACCATGGATGAAGCAGGTTTACTGGCACCTTCATGGTAGTCTTCTTGTGAAATCCTTTCAGGTGTTTCACTTCTCAAACTTTATGATAATAAACCTGTGATGTTTTAAACCATTACATATGGGATATTTGTTTCAGTAGCATCGAGGAACTAATATATGATGTAAAAATAATTTATAAAATAGTAGTGTATAATTAATTTATGGTCTGGCTTTTGTGACTTTTTCTGACCTTTTAAAAAGACTTTATTAATTCAGTAATGGAAGGTGGAAAAAGGTCTTTCTGTATTATCTATATGGTCTTACTGTACCATTCACCATTTTCAGTATTTATTTTTTCTTTTACCATCAATCTGTTCAAAAATGATAATCAAAATTTCAGGGTTTGTTTTCTTGCTCGCATTGTTTATTCTTATCAGCCACATTGAATTCTGTCTCCAGTCCTCTACTAAAACTTTTCTCACAGTTTTAAAATTCTATATATTCTTCACGGCATGTGTCTATTCACTTAACCTGGAGTTCTGAAATACAATATTCTTTTTCTCATTGAATTTGTTTCCTACTCTTTAATCTGTGACTCTGAGTGTTGTGACTCTACAGTGCACTGTCACATTTTCCTCCATGTCAATGAGTGATGTAACTGCTTTAGATAAATCTAAGTATGGACATTTCTAAAGAGCAGAACCTTAATGTAGTTTCTTCTTGATATAAAACAAAGGTTTATAAGTTTTTAAAATCAGCAGAATCCCCTTTAGTATATGTGAATTAATAAAATCTAACATAGAATGTCAATTAAAAACATAATTATGTAATGCATGTCTGTTTTGAAAATTTAACTACATAAAGCTCAGATTGAAAGTTGAGTCTTCCTTGTATTGTATTTAATTGCCAGTTAATTTCATTCATGAATTTAAAACAACAATCTGAGTAATATTAATAACATCATTATTCACAAAATAAATTAGCCATTTCACTTTGATTCTATGTGTTGGATAAAAGGTGAAATGATTTATTTTTAGTTGATTTTTATTTTTGAACTGGGAATTGAACTCAGGACATCATGTTTGCCAGGCAGAAACCCTCCTGCTGAACTATATCTCTGGACTTACTTTATTTTTGAAATACCAAATTTCATTGCTATAAAGCTTGGCATATATAACTTTAATTTTTTTCTTCTCCATAGAAATTTTTAATAAAAAGTAAAAGATTGGTATCAACTGATGAGAAGCCAGAGTATTATTTGCTTAGTTTGTATTTAATAAATTATCCCTTTAGTAGCTATTGCTTCATCTTTATTACTTAAACAAGGGAACCTGGAAACTGGTATGGTTAACTGATCTAAAAAAAGGCTGTGAAAAACTGACATATAAAGATATTGCATGCAATTTCCTAGCTCTTAATTAATTTTGAAAGAATGCTGAATCTTCCTCAAGTTATTCTATCTTCTATGTTTCACCTGGCCAAACGTAAGAAAAGAAATTCAAAAGTGAATAGTAAAAAGTGAACAGTTATTCTTTAAGCTCATTTCTAACATTTCTCAAAAAATATTTTAGTACTTAATTTCCTTAAATTGTTAATTACAAAATTAAAAGATGCTGTCAATAAGAAACTTAATCAATAGTTTTAGAATTGCTGATTATTGTATTTATCAAATAAATTAAAAATATGTGTTCTTGCATTTCTTTATAAACTCTATTTAAACTATGTCCAGTGAACAGTACATCACTCATTTCCCGATGTTTTTCTTCACTAACATTCTCTCTCTTCACACTTCAACTTGGAAAACCTGCAATTTATTACATCTAATGGTCTGATGGTCTCATAAATTTAAGAGTCTTCTGACATCAACAATTCATAAATTTTGCTCACAACCATCCAAGATGCCATCAAAACTAGGAAAAAAACTTATTTTTAACAAAAAAATTTCTGTGTTTTTTTTCATTAGACACTTACCAAGCCCATGCAAGATTATTTTAATGAAAAACACCACTTTAAAATGTAATGAAATCCAGGGGATCTTTACCTAGCCTCCCAGGCTTTCCTTGGAATTCTGAGTGGCGCCCTCCTTGAATCCACAACTCTCGTATTCTTCATGCTTTCATAATATACTTCATGTAGATAATACTTAAATCTGTTGTCTGCAGAAGCATTAGTCAGGTCACCTTTAACCATGGGTGGACTCTGAATGACTCAAAGACTGAGAATGTTAAAATAAATATCAGGGATCCAAATCCTTCAGAAGCCCATCTCAAGCAGAGGTTCCAGGAACTCTTCTCATGAATGAAACGTTGACACTTGACACCTTTGAGCCTGAAGTGGATGGGGTTTTACTGAATTCTGAAATGCTGCCAAGTTATATTATTCATAGTGATGCAACATAATTTATTCCGAGCCCTAGGAAAAAACACATGCCATGGTGCAACATGTCACTTTTGTGACAGAGTGGATGACTGTGAGCTAGGCTCACTACTGCTCTCTAGGATTACAAAGAGTATGGAGCTGCATATTGCTAACTTTGGAAAAACACAAAATTTAAAATTCAAAGTATGTTCTCAACTGAATGCATATCACTTCTGTTTATAAAATTGCACATCATAAGCTGGGGACCACCTGTATGTCGCTTCATGGTGCTTTGCTATTCCCTTCTATAACATCTAATGATATCTGCATACATTCCTAAATGCTTTTCTACTGTCAGTGGAATTCACTATTATTTTTTGAAAATGTATGGTGAAGGCTCAAAGTTTACTAACAAAGCTTATTTTTCTCTTTGTAACCAAACTTCAGTTTTAATCAATGTAAACTGTTTTGCAAACTTTCATAATCTACCTTATTGATTAGTCTGGCCATACAAAAAAAAATCTTGCAAACACATTAAAATAGCAGGAGTTACATGGGAATCTTGGAAAAGCCCTTTGAGAGGCAATACATAGTTTCTGGATACACAATTTTGTTCTACTCACGTTTTTTTTTTCCTTCTCGACTCTAGAAGAATAATGAAACAAGAATAGAAGCCAAGGATAACAACACTAAGGATATATATTGAACTATGTAATAAATATTAATTTATGTTTTCCACATATGCATAAAATACTCAAACTCTATTAAATTCTGACTTAATGTAAAGCTCAATGTAAAGGTATTCTAAAGAATTACCCTTAGATTTTCAGTTATGAGATATATCTCTGTATCTATCTATATCTATATTATTTTATGATAGTCACCCAAACAGAAAAAGTGCAGGAAATATGTCCACACACTGAAGTCCCCAAAGAATTGAGCTGAGGGCCTGGATCCCATGACAATATCCTGCATGAGTCCGTCTGAAGACCTAGAGCCCGTGACAATATTGCATTCAAGTCTGTTTCACTGATGTGCACTGGGAAGGCCTGAAGGTCAGTGATGGAAGCTAGGAAGTCTGTACCAGGGGGATGAAGAATCTGTGCCAGTGGGCTGAGGTTCTGCCCTGGAGCCAGGAATTGACACTCAAAGTAAGGACCAACGCTCCCCCCAAAATTACCACAGTTATCCTCAGTGACAATGAGGTCCTAAGCTCCTCAGACAATGAGAACAGTTAAGTGTTTATCATGAAAGAAACTTGACAGGCTCCTCCAGGAGAACTAATGACAACAGGAAAACCAACAACACCACATACGTTTCTTCCTCTCAAGTTCTCCCTCTTATGTTGTTGACAGCAATCTCCAGGTAGGCCCTCCATAACCAGAACCACACTGCTTTAGTTCAGCTGGGTACCACAAGTGGATGACCAGTTAGTTGTCAATCCACCATAGGCATCCTCTTCACATTCTTCTACAATTGATTCTGCAGGTGATTATTATAAGCTGACTTAGTAAAATATTCAAAAGATTAAAAAATATATATATAACATATAGAAGAGTGTACTAATATAAATATTTTTAAATCTCTGTGATGTTCAGTGTTGGTATTAGTATTCCCTAGAGGTTTTGGATCTTTACCAAAATATTAATGGAATTTCATGTAATATATGAGGAAATAGGCATTCCAACAAAGGGAGACACCACTTGCCTGTAACGAGCTCAGAGGAAAGGCAGGGGCAGGCCCTGCTCAGAGTGCATTCCAACAAAGGGAGACACTGCTCTCTGGTAAAGAGCTCAGAGAGAAGGCAGAAGCAGGCCCTGCTCTGCATGCATTCCAGCAGCCCTATGGACACTTCCACCCCAGCTAACCAGCAAGGGTGGGAAAAAACAGAAGCAGGCCCTGCACCAGAGCATCCAATAGCCATCATTGGGTGCCTCTAGTCAGCACTGGCCAGGAAAACCAAACAGTCACACTCCTGATAAATTGTAACCAACATGGGAGATTCCCAAAACCCCACTACCCACTTGTTTGGAAGAACCCAGGAAAATGTCAAGACAAAGAAACAAAAGGCAGTCCCTGGACTCCAACCCAAGCAGAGCAAGTCCAGGAGATGAAAACATGGAAGAGATTGAGAGTGGCACACCTGAAGTTTCTGCAGTGATGGCAACTGAAGTAAAGAGACAACTCCATGAGGCTATAAAAGAAATTAGAACAGAAATACTATCTCAGGTAAAAGAAGAAATGAAAAACATAATAAAAGAATTGCTATGCTTCTCTAAAGAAGAC
>RJWT010048507.1:0-11139 GCA_004365215.1 Cuniculus paca | reverse complement strand
AGTAATCTATTTGAGTGAAAGCCTTCATTTTGGCCCTTGGATGGTACCATTTCATTGCTAAACCGAGAATACATTTGTGGTGTGGCCCAGGACACTAGTTACTGTAACGACTATAAGAACACAGTTATCAAAGAGAGTAACTACACCAGCATGATTTCTCTAAGTATACAGAGTTGCTATTTCCCTTACATTTGAGGTCCACACAGTGTACAGTTAAGAGTAGGGAATACAGCCTTACCTTGCAGGTGCAGTAGCTGCTGGTTGCTGCCCATAGGCTGGGTAAGCAGGCTGAGTGCCGTACGCAGACTGAGCTGCGTAAGAAGCCTGGGTGGTGGTAACTGTAGCAGTGGTGGTGTCGTAAGCACCAGTGCCATACCCCTGGACAGGTTGGCTATACGCCTGGGGGGCAGCTGGAGTAGTATAACCTAGGACAAAGCAGAGTTCGGTTAGATTTCTGGCTACCTCAGAGACCTGCCTAGACACTTTTTCATTAACAAAACAATTTGTAAACCACTCACTTAAAACCATTACAAAATTTAATCCCTTTAAGTATTTGCCCTTCAGTCATAGTAATACAAACCAATATTTAAAGCCTAAATTCTCTGAAAATACTCAGTTTTTAACACAGTACTATTTTATTTACTTTATCTTTTCTTTTGTTTTAGAGATAGGGTCTTACCATATAGTTCAGGCTGGTATCAAACTCTCAATGATTCCCCCCAACCTCAGACTCCTGAGTGCTGGGATTATAGGTGTGTGCCACCATACCCAGCTATCTCATTGGTTTAAACTCACATATAATGGGGAGAAAGAACATGCTATATAGAAAGGCATTACTAAATTTTCTTCCGCCCCTCTCCCTTGAAGGCATTCAAGGGAAACAAGTTCATATTTTGCCAATTCTATCAGATTTCCTTAAATCTCTCAACTAAGGTGCTTATATACCGCAAAAAAAATCTTTAAGCAAGAAACAATGTACCAGAAAGGGGTTAAAAAGCAAATAACATGGCATTTCAAAATACCTAAAAATAATGATCTGGGTCCAGATGGGTTTAAGCAATAAGCCCTTAAACTTTGGGTAGTAATTTATTACTTTCAGTCCCAGGCACTGTAACATGGGTAGTGCATATTTAAGAAATAGTAGTCATAGGAACATGTGTTTCATCTGTGTTGGGAGACATTAACATGTTATCCAACATTCTAAGAACTATTTTAAGTAGTGACTTAAAAAAATTGTTATCAGGCAGCTTACTGAGTTACCCAGTTCCCTTTCTCTTACTTACCTACCAAAGGCAAAAGGACCCTTTTCTTGTACAGCAATATTAGAGGTGGAATCTAATCTCTTCTCCCCTTCAGTATTTCCCTATCCAGGTGTCACAAAGGCCTGCACTTATGAATGTGCTTATGCTGCCAACCAGTAAGACCACTGCTTTTTCTTTTGGGACCTGGGCTTACAGCATGACCAAAAATCCAAAGTCTGTATGTATTACAGCTGATAGGTCTTGTTCCTTGGAGGTGTTATAACCTTTTCTGGTACTGGCTTCTTTGGCTCTCTGAAGGTCACTGAGCCATAAAAACCTCAGTCTAGATCTTGGCATTTATATTCATCAAAGAAAATCCAATTTCATTGAAATTAAAAAAAAAAAAAAAACAAAAAACAAAACAGAGGTCTTTTTCTTTTTTGGTGGCACTGAGAATCATACTCAGGACCTCGTGCTTGCTAGGCAGGCACTGTACTGGTGGGCTGTATCCCCAGCCCCAAAATTTCAGTCTTTAAAACAAATACTGGACTAAGACTGCTCGTTATAATTAACATTGGGGGGGGGTGTCTTAAGCTTTAGTCAAAGTGCCAGCACCAAACACGTAACAAGCTATCCAATGACAAGATGAACTTTTTTCTCTTTAACCCAAAGTGTTACTTTTTGCAGCACAGAGCATACTTTCTTCTCCATCTCAAACATTAAAAGAAATTTTGAAATTAATGTACAAAGCAATTTCCTTGTTAAAATTGTTGGGTGGATATGTGAATGAAAGTGTATTTCCAGTAGAAATTATCTTTTGTGGTACTGGAGATTGAACTCAGGGCCTTTGCACTGAGCTACCCCCTAGGCCTGTATCTCAAATCAGGGTCTTACTATATTGTTCTGGTTGGGTTCCAACTAAATCCTTCTGCCTCGGCCTTCCAGAGCACTGGGGTCTCAGATGTGTGTGCCACTGTGTTTGGTTTAGAAAATTAATTTTGAGTTTGTATGTTGTTCATTTAAATGTTTTTTTCTTTTAGGATAGTACTGGGATTAAATTCAGGGCCTCACAGATGCTAGGCAAGTGTTCTGCTACTGAACTATACTTGAACCCTGTGTATTTAATCTAAAAGTTCTTTGCAGACTCCTAAGGTTAACTATACAAAGCACTCATTTATTTAATATTAACTAGAATCTAATTCCATCCCCTCTGTTATTTTTATAGGTGTTTTTCTCCTACATGATGACAGCCTATCTATAAAATTCACAAGAAGAGCAGTTAAATTAACAACAAAAACTATAACTGATCAGGGCATTAACTTATGTCATAAAACTATGTGGCAATAGTTAGAGCCTTGTAGTGTTAAAAGATTACAGTAACAGACCCTGGGTTAATAAATAATCTTTTAATTAATCTGTAGTCTCCATACAAGCAGCCAAGCAAAATGAGAAAAATAAAAACAAAAACAGAGCAAAATGATTTAATGATAACAAAAAAGACCAACAGAAAGACAACAGATCTATTAGGTATTAATGGCTTGAAGGAAAAAGGTGGTAAGAAACATCACACAAACTGACCAAAATCTTTGTTCAACCTGAACAATAAAAATGAAAATTTAAGAACTCTATTTTAATTAGTAACTTTTGAAGCTTAATTTAGAAAAGGCCTAAAGAGGACAATGTATTTTAATATATGTCTTTTAATAATTATCCAATAACTTTTACATGTAAAGACTCCATGGGTAGCTGGGGATGTAGCTCAGTGATACCCTGAGTTTGATTCCTGGAACCGAAGAAAGAGGAGGAGGAAGGGAGGAAGTGGTGAGGAGGACAGCAAGAATAAGGGAGATATATAGTAAGACCCCAACTTATTAACAAGTCCCGTTCTGGGAGAATGTTAAGTACAACAAAGTGAGTCTTACACATCTTTGACATAAACATTCAGTATATATTGCTTTGTACTTCCTAAAGTCCCCTCCACATCACCACTGCTTTTCCTTTTGCTTCTGGACATCCTGGACTCTGACTGAGCACTGTACTACTATAAGGTAATGCGCCGTATAGTAAGCACACGGCAATACAACTGTAATAATGTTAGGAAGACATGTGAGCAACTTTGTGATTTGCATCTATGAATGTTCGTCATATGAGGTCCACTGGTATCTGTGAAAACTGGCAACTCGAATGTTAAGTCGGGGACTTACTGTAAAAGATATCCCATAAACTATCAAGTCTATACAAAGATTCCTGATTACTACTAAATGCAATCTCCAGCTTATCAAAGATACTGGTTTCTGTATTGCCCTCCACTTTCCGGGCCTATATTCATGATGGAACTTTCTTGTAGTTTCAGCTCTTACAGCTGCTAACAGAAAGTTTAAACATTTTCCATCCAATTCAATGTATACATTTATTAGGAAGCTGTTCCCAGTCAATTCACAACACCAGTACTCAATGAGCTAAATGATAGCTGTTTTTCCTACTAAATTACAAATAATATGGAGAATTGAAGATAGCTGGAAAATAGTTTTACATCTTCAACACTTCCTTATATTAAACCTTTTATGATAATGAAGGTAGGGTAAGTAGATATCCTGAAACATTACACATCACTAAGCAGAAAAAACAATTACAGATTTTTCACATACTCCACTCAACCTCAGTATCAGTATACAATTTACTGTAATTCTTGGAAGTTTCTTAGCTTCCTAGAATGCTATTAAAATATATGCTGAAGACAACTATGAATTAAAATAATTCTTAACATTTAAAATAGAAAAAAGATGTATCTGGACTGAAAAGCAACCAACAGACAAACATGATACACATGCAGGGTGGCAGTTTGTTTCTCTAAATAAATCTAAACATGCAATCTATCCTTTAGGGAATGGGGAAATCAGTTGGGAGTAATCATCTGAAATACCTCTGGGAAAGTGAATATTATTAAGGTTTGATAGAATGTAATATTAAATAAAAATTTTCCCAAATCATATAAAGAAAAGGACACACTTCTGTGAATGGCACTTGAAGCAGTTTTTTCATTAGCATCTTGTTGTGTGTGATGTTAGAAAAATCTGGGGGTTAAACAAAAACACCTAAAGGGTTAACATTACAGGGTTAGACAAGATGGAAAGCATTTCCCATGCAAGAATGAGCAGGATAGTCAAACCTGTACTGGTCCCTTCTACTGTGGAAAGCACAAAACAAAAAGTAGAGGGCACACTATCAGATGAAGTAAACATGTGAAAACCAATTTGATTTTTAAGCAGCCCAGTTTAAGATGGCTCATTCTTAGTATTAGCATTAGCACAATTTTTTACACAGTTCCCATTTTGTTGTCAGATTATTCAATATAGTGTACAGAAGTTAAAAGTTCTTTTCTCCCTTGAAGTTTATTCCACCCACTTTCTATTAGATATCCCTCAAGGGATAAGGGAAAAGGAAGAAAAGGGAAAGGGAAAAAAAGAAAAAAAAATTTCCTTAGAGTAAAAGATCTCTAAGATATGGATCAGAATATATATCTAAAAGGATGAGTAACAAGTCTCTTAGCAAATGCCCTAGACATCATGACCCAAAAATCTCTCCAAGGCAGGCCTTACCAGTGGGAGGCTGTCCATAAGAAGTTG
Source organism: Cuniculus paca (assembly GCA_004365215.1). NCBI lineage: Eukaryota > Metazoa > Chordata > Mammalia > Rodentia > Cuniculidae > Cuniculus > Cuniculus paca. The sequence continues at coordinate 6,272 of RJWT010048507.1, read as the reverse complement.
CATACGCAGTCTGCCCATAAGTGGCAGTGGTCTGAGCCTGGGTATAGCTGACATCAGTAGGCTGTCCATAGGTTCCATAGCTTTGTTGCCCATATGCCTGCTCCAAAGAAAATGAATGGTGAGAACTCTGTATGTGAACCTTGTATTTTAGCAGTAAGACTGACTTATCTCTGGGTTTCTAAATTGTAGAATCTAAAGGCTAAAATAGGCATAAAGCTATTATTTTTTGAGACAGGGTCTCACTATGTATTCCACTGTGGCCTTAATTCACTATGTAGCCCAGGCTAGCCTCAAACTTGCTGCAATCCTCCTGGCTCAATGTTCCGAATACTGCTTACAGGTGTGTATGACCATGCTCACTTATAGGTACAGCCTGTTTCTGTTTACCCAAGTTATTCCTATTTTGGTAAAGACAAAAATAAAGTTCCAGAGATAGGAAAAACCTCTAGATACAGGAGATTAACAAGACACTCCCAAGGGAAAAGCAATAAGGGCACAGGTGTGTAACTATCACAGTTTTAGTAACTAGAAACAAATATTAGGCCGGGCGTGAGCCATCACTCAGGAGTAATCCCAGCACTCGGTGGGAGGCTGAGACAGGAGGATCTTTGCAAGTTCAAGACCAGCCTGGGCTACAAAGTGAGCTCAAGGCCAGCCTGAACAACATAGCAAGACCCTGTCTCAAAAAGACAAGGGCCGGGGATCTAGCTCAGTGGCCTAAGTGCCTGCCTGGCAAGCGTGAGGTCGTGAGTTCAATCCCCGGTGCCGCAGAAAAGAAAAGAAAATAAACAAATATTAGGAAGATAAATGGGCAAAGAAAAAGAAAATAGAAGATGAGGTTAAAATCTTCCAGGCAATTTTGAAAACCATTATTTTCAGCATGGCACAAAGATGAAAACTACCACACATTCCAAAGGAAATGGAACCAGAACACTGCATGTTTTCTTATGCTTAGTACATCAAGACTAGTCTTTTGAACTTGGACTTCAGTAGTATTTAAAATCAAGTAAGGAATGAGCTGTTCTTTCAGATTTTAACACGTTCATACTCTGGTTTGTCTGAATGGCCAGTTAAGTAAGATATGCTAGCTATACCACATTCTGTCAATCCTAGAACATGGTTTGATGGCAGTTATCAGTACCCACTTTATGATGTGATTCATTCAGAATTCAGGTGATCTTGAAAAACACTAGAAAGTCTATTTCTAGAGTAGGTGGCCTTGGCTGCTTTTTTTTTTTAAACCAAAAAATTCATGTACTAGAAAGTTTAGGAGCTCCTCAGCTAGGCAGCAATGTTTCTTAGAAGTGATCCTGCTATATAGTACCTATCCACTGCAATGAGCTCATCAGCAAAACAGTTGTAATTTTCCTTTGCAGTACTATGATGATTAAGTAAATCCAAACATAATGAAATAAAATGCACAGAAGGTTCAAGCACAGAACATGACAACTGGCGAAATAATAGTCTAGAATCCCCCGCTTTAGTAGTTTCATTTAAGACGGCAGAATGGAGTCCTTTGTAATCCTCTGTAAATGTTTTATTTTAATGGTTACATGCAAAATATTACTATTTTGTGATATACCTAATTTTGAAAAAGATCTGTCCTAGTCATTGCTTTAATGACCGACAGAAACATTGTACCTGGAGATGCTGCTATATATAATTACTGTATTTTAAAGATTACCTGGGTGGTCTGTGCATATCCTTGAGTTGGCTGGGCGGTGTAAGCACTGTAGCTGCAAAAGAAATGCAAGGACTGAATATAGAACGTTCTGATTCTATTACAACTGCTACGACTATATGAGGCACCATACTCTAAAAACACTAGATTACAGACAAAAATTATAGAAGACTGACTTACCCCTGCTGGGCTGCAGCTTGGCTGTAGGTACTATAATCTGGAGGAAACAAGGAAAGAAGTGTAAAGTAAGCAAAGAGAAGGTAAAGGAATTTAGGTGGCAAGAAGAATTCTTTCAACTATTTAGAGGCTGACACAGTCCAAAAGCGTACCACTGATCTCTTAACACCAAACCAAACAAATTAGGTCTAAGAGTTGAACTCAGAAAGTCTGAATATGAATACAATGCTAGCTAATGAGGCCAAGATCAGCTGACTTGGCAGGGGTATTCTTCATGTTCCCATGACCATAACCCCCCCCAACCATTGGCTATCATTTTTATTTATTTTTTGGGTTTTTTTGAGATACGAGTTTCACTATGCAATTTAGGTTGGCCTCAAACTCTCGGTGATCCTCCTGCCTCAGTCTTTCGAGTGCTGGGATTACAGGCGCGCACCACCATGCCCACCCAGGCTATCATTTTACATGTGTGATTATCACCCTGAGGCTAATGGAGAATAAAACCCTAAAACGGGATTAGAAGCTTTATGTTCATATAAAAAGAAGCTATGCAGCAATATTACAATGTTCAACATCAGACTGATTTATTAGTTTTGTCTCCTCAAAACTAGTTTTTCTAGTACTTCCTCACTTTAGCAAGTAAGACCAACCGTAATTGTCTAGCACAATGACACTGAAATAGAATGGCAAAGAACAAGAGGCTAGTCATTACAATCTAGTGTTCTATGGAGTTTGCTGACTCAAGATTACATTTGTACTGTAACTCAAAAGCTAGGTATCTGGGGACAATTTGGTTTTAGGTTACACAACTGTATGTACTTCCTAAAATCCAAAGTGATTTGAACTTAAAAAAAAAAAAATCACAAATTTTCTCTGCTCTACATAAACCCTCCTTTGGGGGGGGGTCTTTTTGAGACAGGGTTTCACTATACAGTTCGGGCTGGCCTTGAACTCACTTTATAGCCCAGGCTAGCCTCAAACTTGGAACAATCCTCCTGCCTCAGCCTCCAGAGTGCTGGGATTACAGGCATCCACCACCAAGCCTGGCCTTCTGAATCTTTTTTAAAATGTAGATCAAAAACCAATCCACTAAGGTATCTACAAGTAACCAACCAAATGGACAACAGATGAGACATTTTCACAGCACTACTGAATTAAAGTCACAGAAGCTTTAAGTTTAAAAGGCAGCTAAGTATTTTTAAAAACCTATTTCCTCTCGACAAGAATATATATCATACTCAATGTTTGAATACAGTACTGCCATTAAAACAGAACAAAAGGGTCCTTGGTCCTTTCTTTTCCAGTCAGAAAGGGTCAGAAATCCCTCACCCAAAAACAACTGTTGACATCTCAGGGGTACAGCCTCTTGCCACACAATTCAAAGCCTGTCTCACGATTTCCTGGCCTGGTCTCAAGAGTGAGTGACTGAGTCTATCTCTCTTAAATTGGCTTGTGCTTCTACCACCCTGTAACTTCATCTACTTTCCTTTGTTTGTACACCCTTAGCTCAAAACCCTGAATCAACATTATAAAATCAATTGCCCAAAGGGTATCTAAAATGGGGGGGAAAAATCAATCCATTCAAGTCACTCTTGAAGCATTTTCAACAATGCTACAAGTCATATTCTTTATGACACATAAAAATTAAACATAGCCAGACATGGTGGTGCATGCCTGTAATTAATTCCACCACTCTGAGAGGCCGATGGACAAAGATCTTAAGTTCAAGGCTAGCCCGGGCAACTTAGTGGGATCCCGTCTCAAAATAAAAAATGGCCTGCAGATGTAGCTCAGTGGTAGAGGACTTGACCAGCATGCCCAATGGCCTGGGTTCAATGGCCCCAGCAATGGGAATGACCACTCCCTCCAACACCCTCCCCATTAAATGGAAATTGGCTTTCACAAAACAAACACAATGAAGCACCAAAATCAAGTATTTCAACCCACATTTTCCTGAGATTTCTGTATGAAAAATGACTTTAAATTACTGACATAAATTCAATGTTTGTGAGAAGACTTATACAAGAGCAGTTATGTAAAACATAAAACTGAATGGGGCCAGGTGCAGTGGTGCCTGTAATCCCAGTGCCTGGTACACTGAGGTAGAAGGATCACTTTGAGTTGAAGCCAGTCTGGACCACATAGTGAGTTCAAGGCCAGCCTGAACTACATAGTGAGATCCTGTCTCAAAAAATCAAAAAACAAACAAGAAAACCCAAAACCAAAACAATTGATACTAATGATTTCAGGTCAGTGTGAAGCCACAGGATCTGGACCTACACTGGTGGGCAGAAATTTTTTTTCATGAGAATTTGTTTACCTATAGCACACAATATGGCCTCAAACAAAACTGCAAATACATTGTGCTCAGATTATTTAACAACCAATTGTGTTTGTTTCTAATTTCCAAACATGCAGTTGCAAATTTCACTAAAAACAGCACAGGGTGAGGAGATGGGGGTGATGCAGGGGCCCTTTAGAGTGCCAGCAACATTCTATTGCTTGATCTGAATAGCGGCTGTTTGGGAGCCTGTTCTGTAATTGTGTAAGCTGGACAAATGCTACATAGAGTGGGTACTTTTCTGTGTGATCATAGGTGAGGGAGGGGAAAACATGTTACCACTACTCAAGGCAGCAACTTAAGACATTTTAGGTCAGTTACTTCCCAAGCTGTACTGATTAAGGGTGTCAGACTATGTAATGCATTAAAATTAGCATGGGGTAACTGTTGGGACTAAAATGTTTTGCTTTTAAGACCAGAAGGCTCACGTAGCTTTCAAAAGGTCTTTCTTTTACATTTTGCAGGAAAGCAAACTAAAGTTCAGGTAACATAAGATTCCCTGAAGATCCCCCAGCATGGCCTAATACTGTCCTATATAAACCACACTTGTAATTTTAATCTAGTAGATGGTTACCAGCAAAGAGGGTTAAAGCAAAGATGATCGAAAAAAGTCATGTCCAGCCACATAAAAAATTTCAATGTAAACACTTTGTCTCCTCGGGCTGTAGTAGGCAAGATGAGGGTGGAAAGGGCACAGGATGGTTGTAGAATCAATCTCAGGAGTGTTCCTTTCCTTTTAGAAGCACTTCTGGTAGTCTGGCTGCACGAGCCAACATTCACCTGTTTACTGACCACACAGCTGGGGAGGGTTCTTAAAATTGTCTTTCAGTCGTTAGATGCCAGAGTCTTTCCAAATTAAAATTCCGAAGGACCCAGAGCTTTCTGTTTTCTCCTCTCATTTTCTCCCAATGCCTCTAAGGCCTGGAACCAGGCTGGTCGAGGAATACCCCGCAAAAGCAAAAAGCTCTACCCTGCCAACAGTCCCGGGCTAAGTGTGCCAAACTTTGGATGAAAGTTAGGCTATACGGTACTCAGGAGCGCTCCAGGCAGTAAGGACCCCCCTCCTATCCGTATCATTCTAGAGTAGTCACACTGGGCTTTCTTTTTGAAGTCCACCGCGGGCCTGCTTTTGCTAGCCTCTATGGGTCCACTAAATAAAAGAACCTGTAGCCAAACGCAATCAAATATAAACGTGCCAGTTGATGGTTTAACCACGGTTCATACATCGGCTCGGTTTTTATTCCTCTCAGGTTAAAGAGAACAGAGATTTCGCCCTGGTACATTTCTGGCCTCCAGATCCAGGTTGGCTTTCTTATACAACTGATCTCTCTAGGCGTTTACTGAAAAAGAGCCTTGGGAAATTACTTGTTTTTTAGGGAGGGAAGGAGGTGGCGTTAATACAAGACGACCAAAAAGAAAAGCAGAGGGGGCAGAAGATTAGGGAGAGGGCCCGAAGTGGGGGTAACATTACGCTTTAAGGCCAGGCCGGTATAAGTTAGGTTTGGGGCTGGAAGGCTCCCAGCCGACTGCGCCTTAAGGATTCCTGCTCAGAAGCTAGAGCCTCGCACCACTGAGTCGCGATGGCCTGTTTTTTCCCTAGATTTCTCCCTGAGGAAGTCGCCCTCGGGCTAGGACCACTAGCTCTGAAAAGTGAAGAGCGGACAGTCACACGGGCAGCGGGGCCGCGGGGCCGCGGCTTCTTGACCCACCTTACGGGCCCCTCTTCTGCTTTCGGGGTGCCGAGCTCGAGGCCAGACGTTTCCTAGCTTCACGCGGGACCTCAGAGGCCACAGGCCCCGCCCACGTGGCGGGCGGCCGGGAGCGCGGGGGCCGCCGATAGCCACACAATGGAGGCCAAGGCAGGACCTGAGCGCCCCGCCACCGCGAGCCCCCCGCGCGCCGGAAGGTTCCAGAACCGGCCCGCCCGGTGGGGGAGGGGAAGTGAACGCGCGCGGCCCCCCCCCCCCCAGCTCGTCAGGCCGTGGCGGGTTATCGCCAACCTTTCTCTACAACTCCAAGCAACTGTCCTGGCCACACCCAGGGACGAGCAGCCCCCAGTTTCAGGGTCCCGGG
>RJWT010048506.1:0-10661 GCA_004365215.1 Cuniculus paca | reverse complement strand
AATGCTGACTGTAGTTTCTGTAGCAGATGGCCAAACAAGCAGGTGGATTTCTGAGAGGGTGCTCCTGGGCCTTCACCCACATTCCCCATGTACCTGGAATCGCAGATGGCAGCACCAGCTGGCAAATGAAAAAAGATGAAACTTATGTGTTTTATTTACTCTCCTAGCTCACAGAGAGCAAAGTCCATCTTCTCTAGGTAAAATTACTTCTCAATCCTTGCATACATTACTTAATGCTGATGTATTTGCTTAACTATGGAGAAAATCATTTCTTTTCACTAAAAATTTTTAGTTATAATTTCGCAAGTTATTTGTATAGACTGTATATATTCCTGGATGGCATCATTTTTAGCATGAGCATATAAAAACTGAAACAAAATGTTCAAGAACAAAGAAACAAAACTTCTTTTGGTGCTTAATTCTGAGAAACAGTTTGTATTGAAAATGGAAAAATTGTTAGAAATTTAGAGAAAAATTGTTTTCTATTAATAATTGTCAAATAAATGAGTTGTTACTTTACTATAAGTATTACGTAAAAATGCATCTTTATGCATCAAAAACTTTTAAAAATACTTATTATTTTATAGTATTTTAAGTTTGTGTATATAGATATGAATAGTAATGCTATCACAAAACATATTAAATTTTATTTTAGTCAGATAATATCTGATCATCTATGTCTGCTTTTAGAAAAATGTGTGTATAAGCAAAAATTTTTCAAGTGTTTTATATTTCAGTGGAGTGAAAAATAAAATAAAAGACCCAATGTAAAGCTTGCTATAGAGATTCATAGCAATAGAAAGTTAATTAAAATAAAATAAAATCAGTTTAAAATAATGCATAAATAGGGAGCACAGCTGAATTAACTGACTTGCTTGTGTTTAACAATGGGTTTCCCAGAAGAGCAAAAGCAACGACACATCTTTGCTTTCCTTCAAGTGGAAATTCAGTATATGATCTCAAATTGCATAGAAACAATGATTACATTTTGAAATCCAAATGAGAATTTTCTAAAGAGATTCCAATTTGTTAACATAAACTATATTGTGTATATCTTGAAAATCTATGTTACCAATAAACACATATTATACATTTGAAACCAAAGAAGTAAGGTGATTTTGCTTTCCCAGGACACATTTCAAAATGTCTCAAGATGAAAATTTCAAGTGCACACTGGCAATTCATGTGTAGAGACTAAGGATGCTGCCAAGTGTACAGCATCCTGTGCAATGCACAGGACAGACTGTGAAACAAAGAATTAGCCCAAAATATCAATGTGCTGAGGTTGAGAAACCGAGTTTTATTTTCTTACGAATCCCCCAAATGCTCATGAAACATTGGCCAAAACTTTAGGGGAGTCTAAAATATAAGATATTAGGCTATTCTGTAATCACATGTCCTGCTTTAGGAGTAAAATTCAATTACTTTTTAGAAAAATTTCAAATCTTTTTAATTTATCTGAACTTTTAAAATTAGTTTTCTAAAACTCCTTAAAATATATCCTTACTCTTGTCATATGAGTATCCTTACAAATGTGTCTTACAAATGTGTTAAATTTGTATTTAAAACTATGAGATTATTTAGTCTCTAACAATATCATTTCTCTTATATGTTTTTTACTTATCTATTTGTTTATTTTATAACCTCACATAGTTGGGTGAAATGTTTCAAAAATCCAAACTATTGAGCAGTTATTATCCCTGGTACATAATTTAACAATTAGTTACTTGGTCTTGCTTTTTGTTTTTCATGTCTCACTTTTAATCCAAGCTACATACTCTTGAGGGTAAGGATGAGGCATCATTCATAATCTCTACACTTCTTTTGATATCATATAGAGATCTGCACTCAAGTTCTAGTTATTTTACTCATTTATTCCTTCAAAATAAAAGGAAACTAAACAGAGAAGAAAGATAAGGAGAAAAGATAAGACAGAGAAAAGCAGAACCTCTAATCAGTAAAATATTTTTCAATGATCACTACTATTGCATGTTTCATTTGTTTTATAATCTAATCTGATTAACCTCTGTTTTGCATCTTCACCCTAGGAATGATGACATAAGTCAACATTTTCTAAGAAATACCAATTTCCTAAGAAACTATCATTCCTGTGTACTCTATATAACCAGGGTTGACTGGCTTTGAACAAGGATCACTCACTGTCATTGGTGAAGTTTTCTGGCTCAAAATGTTTCGTCTTTATATGGGAATATCAAGAGACCAGTTCAGATAGACATTGTGATGACAAAAGGAGATAATCAATGTAAAGGATTAGAACAGTTCCAAGCAAAGACTAAGAGCTTAGTCAATGGTAGAGAGCTCCATCACTAAAAACACAGCTTAATCCTGTGATCCCTCAAGATCCTGTCTGTTAACATGACCTTAGATCTAAGATCTTCAAATCATCTTAGCATTTCAAACATATGTTATAATGTTCTTTAAATGAAATTATTTTGTTTTTAAATTGTTTCAGGAGACACATTTTATAGTCCACTGTGCTTCACATTAGGCAGATTCATATCATTTTCAAATGTATTTTACATTAACCTCAAAATCTAACACAAAGAATAAAAATGTTCCTAATCTTATATACTATAAATCTGATTTTGTGTGTTCATAAACACTGGATTCATGGTGAAATAAATTAGCACTGTAAAGTACACATATGTCAACAATTACTGAGTGCAGTAATTTAGGGCCCAATTCACTAAACTTTCCTTTAGCCAATGGAAATGCTTACACGAGAAACGTGATTTAGAAGGCAAAAGGAAAATAAAAGTATAAATGTTGTACTGGCCCTATCTTTCATATTCCCAAGTGCTATATCTTTCTCAGTATTATTTCCTGCACTTGTGGCATACCCAATTAGCTCCCTCCCACCAACATTTATTAATGTCATCGTTTCCCTGGGTTACTTCTGATTTATAAATAAGCATGCTTGTTGAAAGCAAAGTAAAAGTGTGATTTAATGCAAGGTAAGAAAAATATGTAGGTTTTAGTTGACCAAAACTTGTAATAGGCATTCATGAAGAAACTTTACCTACACAGTAAGTGGCAAAGTGTTTCAGCTTTACTTTTTGATTTAGAAGTGCAATTAATACAGAATCCATTCTTCGGTTTTTAAATATAAAACTTAAATTAACTATGCTGACGTCCAGTGGTGTAATATGAAACTTCTCAACATAGCTGGAATATACTACTTCCTAATATTTCACCTGGATTAATTTTTTTAATTTATGGAAAGTATTTTAAAAGTCTAAGAAAAGGCATTTACAGAAACAAATAGCACATGTTCATTTTTTCATATTATAAAAAGTAGGAGACATCACTATATTCTAGGCTGAAGGTTATTTGAAACAAGCAAAATAAGCCTTACTCAGTAACTTAGATAATGGGTTCTTCATAAGCACCCTTCTCCCCTCACCACAAAATAAGCCAACAAATAAACATAGATTGATAACAGCTGTAAAATCCCAGAAAACAATGTGTAATTTCTTTACTTCTTTACTCCCAGGGAAATCAGAGAGACTAGTACTCAAAGCAGGCCAGCAACCATATTAATTTATGTCTATTTTAAATAAATATAAATAATTGCAATGGCTTCTTTATTTGCAATCTCCCCATATTCATTCTCTGCAATATATTTCCCTTAGATTGTTTGCTCTGGAAATGTTGGTTTAATTTCCTTCTTTCTTCTGTGACTTAAGTGTCTGATTTTTTAACAGCATATTTCCTTGTGTTATCTTGAAAAAGTTGCTTTTCTTGATTTTCAGGTTTCTTCTTAGGAAAATGTCTACAAGGATTAAATGAGATACCCGATCTGCCAGGCCCTGCTGCAGGAAGGAGCTTCCTGCAGGCAGGCAGTGTGGGCAGAGAGAACCAGCAGATCTGCCTCTGCCTGCTGGCCGCTGACAATAAAACACTTGTTTCCTGGCAGCCAGTGGGAGCAAGGACACACAACAAGGTAAGCCCCTGGCACCTGCAGGCCACCATGAGAGGGCCTTGCTTCCTTTGAGCAGCCATCACCTACTGGGAGAATCAGACAAGCACACCCCTGTGTGCCTGCCACCATTGCATGAGTCCCAGTGTAGACACACAGGCTGAGAGAAGTAGCCCCACCACCATGCACCCTTGGACATCAGGAAAGCCCCAGTGTAGGTGCACAGGTCTGGAGAAGCCCACTTCACACTCTACTACCTCCCTGTAAACCTAGGGTCAGAGGAACCAGAGGGCCAGCCATTGTGGGAAATGCCTGGGACCCTACAACCAGCTTGTTGGGAGGAACCCAGGAGAATGACAAGAGGAAGAAGCAAAAGGCAATCTCAGATCTCCAGCCCACAGAGAACAAATCTGGGAGATACAGTCATGGAACAAAATGGAAGTCATACACCTGAAATCTCCAAGAGGATAACAATGGAAATAAAGAAACAACTTCATGACACTGTAAAAGTAATCAGATCAGAAATAATATCTCAAGTGAAAGAAGAAATGAAAAACATAATGAAAGAATTCCTAAACATATCTAAAGAAGACAGATAAAAAAGAGGAGCATAAGAAAATGATGGAAACCTTGAATGAACAATATAGAAAGGAATTACAATGCATGAAACAGATTCAAAAAGATATCCAGGAAATTAAAAAGTCAATTGAAAGCTGGTAAAACCACTTGAAACATACTGAAGATAGACTTTCAGACCTTGAAGACAGGATTGCAGTTAGCAATCGTGAAAAATTTTTTTAAATTAACAAGGAATCAGGAAATAACAATTCAACAGCTGCAAGATGATGTGAAGAGAAATAATTTAAGAGTGATAGGTATCAATGAAGAAGCAGGAGTCAACACAAATGAAATAAAAATGTTATTCACAGAAACAATAGTGAAAAACTTCCCAAACATAGGAAAAGGATCTGGTATACAGATAAGTGAGGTATATAGAACTCCAACTAGCCATAACAAAAATAAATCTACACCGATATATAATAAAGATCCCAGAAATTCAGCACTTATACTGTATATAAGAAACACATTTAACTCAAAAGGAAATTCATAGACTGAAAATCAAAAGGGAGAAAACAGTTGTTCCATGTGGCAGAAGACCAGAGAAAAGCAAGGGTAAATAGCCCATCAACCACAGAATGGATAAGAAAGATATGGTATTTTTATACAATGGAATGCTACCCAGCTACAGAGTAGAATAATCTTGAGGTTCTTTGGATGCAACTGGAGATCATATTAATGGGTGAAACAGTTTGAACTCTTATGGGTGAACACTAGCATAAAAAACAGAAGGAAGGGCCAGGGATTTAGCTCAGTGGCGTAAGTGCCTGCCTGGCAAGTGGGATGTTGTGAGTTGGATCCCCAGTGCTGAAAACAAACACACAAACAAACAACAAACAAAACAAAACAAAAAAGACAGAGGGAGTTAGTGGGATCCAAAAACAATAGAAATTGTAAAAGTGATAGGGGAGGAAACACTTAGGAGGAGAGGGAGTTAACCAATGTTAATTTTGTATTGTTTTGTCTTGAACTCTAGTAATGTTTTCACAATTTCGTTAGATTTGGTTCTGTTCTATCTTGTTTTGTTAGATCTTACTGTGTCTGATGGTATCGGTACCTTTTTGAACATAAGGGGATGTATTATGGTAATCATGGCTAGTTTCCTGTTATCTCCTTTTGAAGTCCTATAATGTTTTCATTCTTCTGTTTAATTGGTTTTATTCTGTTTTGTTTGATTTTATTGTGTGTGACGGTATGAACAGCTATTTTGAAGAAAAAGAGACATTATAGTAACCACTATCCTTTTCATGTTACCTGATTTTGAAGTCCTATAATGCTTTCATTTTTTTGTATTGATTGGTTTTAGACTGTTTTCTTATTATCTGATTTCACAGTGCATGAGGGTATGGACAGCTATTTTGAAGAGAACAACAGACACTATGGAAGCCATTGTTGATTTCCTATTGTCTTGTTTTGAAGTTCCATAATGCTCTCATTCTATTGTTTTGATTGGTTTTACACTATTTTGTTTTGTTGGATTGTACTGCATATGAAGGAATGGACAACTATTATGAAGAAGTCAAGAGACACTATGGTAGTCACTGTTGATTTCTTATTGTCTTGTTGTGAGGTCCTGTGTTACTTGCATTGTTTTGTTCTGATTTGCTTTGTTCTGTATTGTTTTTTTCTCTTTAAAATAAAAACTGAGTTTTTAATGAGATAATGTATGTGAACATAATGTAAGTAAATATGAACTTAATGTGAATCTGATATATTTGTATTTTAAGAAGCACATTACTCTGGCTCATCAGAAATTCAATGAGGTGGGAGCCCAATAGAATTTTCATAAAATGTATTGACTTGTATTATAATGGCCTCTTATATCCTCTTCAGATTCTCTCATACCAAAGATCTCAGTACTATTGGTAGATTAATTTTCTTGAACAGTGTTTCAAAAGGTGGACCTCTACTGTGTAACAACCATCCATTCTGAAGCTTGAAATTGCTTCAGAAATGAGGACAAATTTGTGAATCTTATTCAACACCTTTCATGATATGCCCTGCACAAACCCCTATTCACTAATCTGTGCAGCATTCAGTATTTGAGCCAAATTGAAATATGGGCCATTCATACATTTTGATTTTGTCCTTTCTTTTTTCAATTAATTTTATTGTTTAACTTTTTACATACACAATTATATTCATAGTAGAGAATTTATACCTTGTACATAATGTCTTAGTTACTTTTTTCCCATTAACCTCCCTTCTCTTCAATCCTTCTTCTGCTCTTCCTTTACAAAACTTTGTGTCTATGATTTTTAAAAAATTTTTATCCTTCCTTTTCCCCATTCATCTTCCCATCTGAATATTTTATTCTTACTTCTCAACATCTATCATTGATCATTGTGGTCTTTATTTAACCTTTGGGTTTCTCACACAAGAGAAACAATGTGATAGTTTAAACATGTTTTATTTATTTCACTTACAATTATGTTCTCAAGGCACATTCATTTACCCAAAAATGTCTCAAGTTTATCCTTCTTTATGGTAGAGTAGTACTTCATTGTATATCAAAACTATATTTTCTTTTTCCTTTCATGGCATCAGCACTGTTTCCAAGATTTAGCTATTTCATAAAGACACATGTGTAAACACGGCATCGTCTCCCTAGTGTAAGAAACTGAAAGACTCAATAAGATACAAAATTCCCAATAAATATGGAGAAAAGGTTCTGAAGTCCAATGGTGCTTTTATTCTTTAATTTGATTGGTTTAAGTCCCTTTCCTACTATTTGATTGCAATATATGAGAAGATAGGAACAGCTCTTTTGAAAAATGGGACACTACGGTAGCCATTGATGGTTTCTTGTTGTCCAACTTGAAGGCCTGAATGCTCTTTTGTTTTATCTGGTTTTAAATTACTTTGTTTTATTTGAGTTTATTGTCTATAAATGTATGAACAACCATTTTGAAGAAAGCAAGAGACACTAGGGTAACCATTGTTAATCTCCTGTTGTTATATTTTGAAAACCTGTATTGCTTGCAGTGTTCTGTTCTGAAATGCTATATTATGTTTGACTATTCTGTTTTGCTTTGTTTTGTTTTGTTTTGTTCTATTCTCTTTAAAGTAAAAAAAAATTAGCTATTTCAAATTGTGCTGAATTCATTATTGGTTGATTTCCTCCAGCCATTCTTTCTGGAGTAAGATTGAATCTCAGCATTGTTTTGACTTGGATTTATTGAATGACCAGTGATGTTGAATATTTTTGCATATATTTATTTGCCACTTATATTTCTTCATCTGAGAAGTGTCTATTCATTTCACATTCCCATTTTTGGTCTTTAAATTTGTGGGGTCTGATTGTTTGAGTTCATTATATAGTCTATATATTAGTCTGTTGTCTGAGGAACAGCTGGTTTTTGTTTTTCATTCTGTGGGTTGTCTCTTCACTCTGTTTGTGGTTTCTTTTGCTGTGGAAAATCTTTGTAATATGATGTGATCCCAGTTGTTTATTCTTTGTAATATTTTTTGTGCAATCAGAATTTTTCGATTGTAAACTCTTTGCCTAAACCTATGTCTTCAAGAATCTTATCCATTCTATCTTCCAGCATATTAAGTGTTTCTGTTTTAACATTTAGATCTTTGATCAATTTTGATTTTAGTTTAGTGCACAAGTAGAGATTTAGGTCTAGGTTTAATCTTCAGCACGTAGAAAGTCAGTTTTGCCAGAACTATATGTTAAGTGGTTATCTTTTCCTCCAGTGAAGTTGTTTGGCCACTTTGTGAAAGATAAGGTAACTGAGCATGTTGGATTTACTTCTGCATCTTCTGTACTGTTCCACTGATTATCAGGTCTGTTTTTTTGTTTGTTTGTTTATTTTTTTCCAGTACCATGGTGTTTTATTACAGTAATTTTGTACTATAATTTCAAGTCTGGGATTGTGATGACCCCTGCCTTGCATTTGTTGCCCACAATTGTTTTTGCTATTCCAGGTCTCTTTGGGATCCAAATGAACTTTAGGATTGTTTTCTTTAGTTCTGTTAGGTTTGCTATTGTATTTTTATTGGGAGTGGATTAACTCTGTACAGCAGCTTTGAAAGCATGCTCATTTTCATTATATTGCTTCTATTTGTCTAAGAATAAGGAATATCTTTCCATTTTCTGGTATCATCTTCACTCTCCTTTTTTAAGACTACCGTAGTTTTTAATGCAAAGATCTTTTACTTCCTTTTTTAGATTGATTCCTAAATATTTCATTTTTCTTGCTGCTATGGTAAAAGGTGCTGTTTTCCTGATTTTTCTTTCAGTAAACTTATTATTTGTGTACAGGAATGCTATTGATTTTTGAGTGTTGACTTTCTATCCTGCTGTGCTACTGCATTTGGTTATAAATCTAAGGGTATTTTGGTAAAGATATTGGAGTCTTCTGTGTAGAGTATCATGTCATGCTCAAATAATGATAATTTAACTTCTTCCTTTCCTATCTTTATTCTTTTTATTTCTTTCTCTTTTTTAATTGCTCTGGCTAATGCTTCCAGAACTGTATTGAATAGGAGTGGTGATGGGGGCATCCTTGTCTTGTTCCTGATTTTAGAGTGAAAGCTTTCAGTTTTTGACCATTTAGTATAATAATGCCTGTTAGTTTGTCTTAGATGGGTCTTATCAGATTGAGATAAAGACTTTCTATTCCAATTTTCTGTAGGGTTTTTTTTTTAATCATGAATGGGTGTTGTATATTCTCAAATGCTTTTCTATGTCCTCTTAGGACTACTTTCAATCCAGCTCATAAATTCTGGCAAGTAATACTGGGATTTTCATTTAAATGTAGAAACTTGGTTGGTGTGCTGTGCGGGACCTGCTGAAGGTTTGCAAAGCATACTCTGCCAAGTCATGGAGCCTCAGTGAGCCCACAGGACCTGGTGTAGCCCCATCCAGCAATCTCAACCAGCCTCAGAGTGTTGGTGTGCTGTGTAGGGCTTTGTAAGACTGTGCCTAGTGACCCCAACAAGATGTGGAGCACTGGTGTGTTGCATAGGGCTTGCCGAAAGTCCACCAAGCATACTCCACACATCTGGGGAGCATCAGTGCACTATGTGGTACCTGGTGAAGCCCTGCCCAGCAACCCCAACAAGCCTTAGAGCATTGAGACATCACAGGAGGCCCAATGGGGCCCTGTACAGTGACCCCAACCAGCTAGGGAGCATCAGTGTACCTTGTGGGGCCTGCTGAAGGTCCATACAGCATACTCCACTGAGCCAGGGTGCCTCAGTGCATTGCACAGGCCCAGGAAAGGTCTGTTTAAGATCCCCCACTCAGCCAGAGAGAACCCCTAAAGAACAACAGTCATCACCAACTCAGGAAGCAACTGGGAGATTTCATTTGGTTGCACGTGGGAAATACAGGAAAATGACAAAACAAAAGAGCAAAATGTAATCTCAAACCTCCAGCCCATCCCAAACAAGTCCAGGAGACATGGACATAGAATAAACTGTAAGTCACACTCCTGAAAATTCTGAAATGATAGCAACTGAAGTAAAGGAACAACTCCATGAAGCTATAAAGGAAATCATATCAGAAATTATCTCCCAGGTAAAATAAGAAATGATAAACATAATGAAAGAAATGCTGAACACATCTAAAGAAGACATAGTTAAAAAAATAGAGGAGCACTGGAAAATGATAGAAACCTTGAATGAACAACATAAGAAAGATCTAGAATGCATGAAACAGATTCAAAGAGATATCCAGGAAATCAAAAATTCCATTGAAAGTTGATAAAATTGCTGGAATGAATGTGAAGATAGACTTTCAGACCTTGAAGACAAGATTGCAGCTGGTGATCAAGAAAGGGAAGATGTTTTAAAAATAACAAGGAGCCAGGAAATGACAATTCAACAGTTGCAAGATGATGCAAAGAAAAACAATATAAGTTTGATAGGTGTAGATGAAAAAGGTGATAACACAAATGATACAAAAAGACTATTTAC
Source organism: Cuniculus paca (assembly GCA_004365215.1). Lineage (NCBI taxonomy): Eukaryota > Metazoa > Chordata > Mammalia > Rodentia > Cuniculidae > Cuniculus > Cuniculus paca. The sequence continues at coordinate 175 of RJWT010048506.1, read as the reverse complement.
AGAAGTATTAGCAGAAAATTTTCCAAGCTTGGGAAAAGAAATTGACATACAGATAAGCAAAGCATATAGACTCCAATTAGCCATAACCAAAATAAACTATACTCAGACACATAATAACATCCCAGAAGTTCAGCATCAGAGCAGAATATTAAAAGCTGGTAGAGAAAAGAAACAA
>RJWT010048505.1:0-11159 GCA_004365215.1 Cuniculus paca | reverse complement strand
ATACAAAAAAAAAACAGTTTCTACTTATAAACTTTTTGTAACACTGCATACTAGAAAACTTGTACATATTGTTGATCAACAAAGTGATTATACATTAATTTTGTTTTGTTTATGGTGATAATCAGTGAAAAAGAACTATTTGCATTTTCTTCAAAAGGCAAACTGACAGACTGGGAATCTAGCTCAGTGCCTTAAGCGCCTGCCTGGCAAGCGCAAGGTCGTGAGTTCAATCCCCAGTGCCGCAAAAAAAAAAAAAAAAAGCAAACTGCCAATGATTTTTTTTTTACTAAGTTAGATTAGGGGCACTACTTAATGCAGTTTTTTACCTAATGATTTTAAATACCAAAAAAGAGAGGTCTCAATTAACAGGTACGTCTTATGCTTTGTTAGGCAGGGACAGAGGAGAAAGAGGAAAGGTAAATTTAATGTAGTCTTTTGGGGAGGCTGTTGAAAATACTATTGAAGTATAAAATTGTTTCCATATACTAATTCTTGAGTGTACTTGTCTTTAACATCTCTAAAATCATGAAAGCTGTTACCGTTACAATCATATTGTTTCTTAATGTAAATAATAGTAGCAGATCTTACCAAGATTAGGGGTATAGATCAAAGAAACATGATACAACCGCTTCAACCCAGCAGCTGTATAGCTAAGAATGAGTCCCACTGCCATAGGTGTTCAGAGGCCTTTCTACAAGAGAATGCAGTGTTCTTCTAGAATATTACTCACTATCTATAATTGCAACTTTGTTTATAGTAGCAAGACACCCTGAGAGGCAGTAGATTAGGATGCACTCATGCAGTGAAATACTGAGCAGCTATTCAAAAGGTTGAGAAGGACTTGGACGATGGAAGATCTCTAAATACGGCTTTGCATGTGTACTGGAACACAGACCAACCTCAGGGATGCAGAGTTCACACGTGGCATGTTAACTGGGCCCACAGTGAGCTGGAGCAAAGGAAACGCCCACCGGAAAGTAGCCAGACTGCCGCCCCACTACTGACACTATGGGCCCTTAGTCCTGCCCTGCTTACAGTGTGTATGGTGTCATCAGATAGAAGCTCTCGGCTTCTTCCCTGACTTTCCAAAAGTACAAATGTGCCCAAACTTTTTCTTAGTCCCTTTTCATTGCACCTTGGCAAAAAACATTATTTTTCCAGTTTCTCCACCCTCATTAGAGAGATGCTGTGTGCTGTGCACCCCTAGAATAGTGGGACTCACATGGCGCTTCCTTCTGTTACAAGAGTGCCCAGAGACAGCAGTGCCCTCTCGCCTCCATGTTACATCCTGGGCAGTTCTCTGAGTGAATGTAGGTGCTTGCATAGGAAGCAAAGGTGGGCTGGTGCTGAGCACGGGAGAGCTCTGCGGGATGCGTGTGTGTGCCTCCTCCCCTGGTGTGGTGAAAGTGGAAACACCCTCTCCTCCACCCCATCACCCAAACTTGGGGTCCGCAGGAGGATAGACTGAAAACTGGGTTAAACTTTTCTGCCCCTCAGGTCAATGTGTATCTACCAATAAACTTTAAGAATTATGGATTTGGGGTTTCTTTAAATCAGATAATGTATTTTAAAATACTGCAATGATTTTAGTGAAAATGAGAGGCTGGAGGCCGTGATATTTAAATGCATTTTGTGGAGGAAGAGAAAACATTGTAGATGTGTTTTGTTGGCACAGCTCACTGCACAGGTCACAAGAAGGGAAGACGGAGGAGGATGAGGTAACCCGGGGAAGCGAGGACCTGCCAGTGGGGACTGCAGACCATGAAGACTCCAAGAGAGGCAAGTGTTTATTGGAATTCGTTCATTACAGCAATGGGTAGGACTGGGTTTAGAAATGAGATATGAATGGTATTTTCACCATCTGTGTACACATCATTTGGTTCTGTACAGAAAACTGAATCATGCAGATAAGCAGCAGCATTCACACATTCACTGTAAAACCAGGTTGTTCACACAGGAGTAGCCCAAAATGCTCAGTGGCTTGGAGTAAAGCACACAAGTGAATGCACAGGTACCTTAAATGGAAATGCAAACTGTGATTTTGCCCTTATGGAGTGAGAAGTCATGGAGCACATTTTATTTGTACTAAGACAGGTCAACTGCTAGAAAGGTAAGGAGTTGTTTCCTTGACTCCTACCCTCATCTTTTAGGAATCAGTCAGTTGGTCTCTTCTCGTTATTTCCACCTACTCATTTTATTACTGAGCCAGTGGAGATACATTCTGTCTAGGGTTTTACTTCCCTGCTTTTATATTAAAAGTGGTATATTGGCATAATGAAAGAACATGGTTTTCCCACTCAAAGTGTTTTTTAAAAGAAATTAAGGATGTTGAATTAACGTTTTTTTCAACATGGGTAGACTGTGTACACCAGCCACACTCTTGTCCAGTCACCACATTCATCCACCCAACCTTGAAGCTCCTGCTCCTTCACATTCAATGACCTGGAAAGGTTGACAGCGCTTTCCCATGAGCAAGCTCTGTTTCCAGCCAGATGCTGACCTGCCGGGCCTCACAGTGCCCAGCTTACTCTGGCTATATACTGACTGCTTCATCAAAGTGCTTAATGAAATGACTGAGCTAAGGTACACGTAGGCGGACATTGTAGAAAAAAGCCTCACCTGCCTTCTTTGAGGATCATAGTTGCTTTCTATTAGTGACTTCCATAGGACAGATACTCAGGCCCTTGGCTCTTCTAAGATACTTATTTGATTAAGCTCCAAAAGAACCCAGGAGAATTCTTCATATGCATGGAGAAAATGATCAGATGCCAGGCATGAGTGTTGACAAAAGAAATCTGTGTTCCTAGACCATCTCTCCTATAGGAATATTTCTGAAGTGTTTCTTTTCATCTTTCCCCATGTGCTTAGAAACCAGTTACATGCAAGATAATAACAGAGCTACCTGTTTTCCTCTTAAAAAGCAATGTCATTGAAATAAAGAGAAGGAAAAAGAAACAACATAAACTCTTTTTAAAAACATAAGAAACTGAGAATCAACAGCCTTAAGCATTTCTAAGCACACTATGTAAAGACTTAATGCGACGCTATGCAAAGACTTTGGTGTTGACCGCACTCATAGGCCTGTTTATGGTGTTGCCTTACTAGTGCTCTCACGTTCAAAAATTCTCCCTTTTGTAAAAATACAGGGAGGTGATGATAAGTTCAGATTAGGCCACTTATTGGTCAAATCAGTTCTGGAGAAAATTTTCTGAAGAATCATCATCTTCTCCCCTCCTGCTAGGTCATCTCTTCCTGACCAGCGAGGAGCTGGCTGCACTTCCTGTCGTCAGAGTACTGCCCTCAGGAAGGTACACCGGTGCCAGGTTGAAATCTGTCATTCAAATGCTGCGGGGCTTACTGGATCAAGGAATTCCTTCTAAGGAGCTGGAGGTAAATTACCCAGGCACAGTTTATGCATTTATTTGTAAGAAAAATGTGTGTGCTTAGTAGCCCAAGGTTAAGAGAATTTTTTGAAAATTTACCTGGAGTTCACTTACTTCTAACTGTTAAAACACTGTCTTATCTAGCAGTAAGAAATTCTTCTCACTAGGGTCCTGATAGTATTGGTTTAAAGAGATCATATTAACTAGTCAGAACCTGGAAAATTTCCTTGAAGATTATCGTCCCTGTCTCATATATGAATGAGTATAAAAAGTTAACAAATAGAAAAGCCTAAGTATGAGTTCCAGCCATCTACTAACCTTCATGTGACCTGGTTATTGTTAACAGCAGTGTGTCACCACAGCATGGTCAGACCTTTGCCCTGTGTGCTGTGGCAGCCTCCATGTCCAGCAGTAGGGGCAGGGAAACAGCCCCTTTGTGGACCTCAGGCTGACCTGGCCCCTCCCTCAACCCTTCTACTCATCTGCCCACTTCCTGAGCTTGAGACCTCTAAAAGGAGCTAACTTTTACTGAGAGGTTCTGCTGTATGCTGTCGCTTTATATACATTTCCCAAAAAACAGTTTTGTTTTGTTTTGTTTTTTTGTACCAAGGATCAAACTCATGACCTTGTACTTGCCAGACAGGCACTTACACTGCTGAGCTAAATCCCTGGCCCGTTTCTCAAAATATTTATGCCATTGTATATATTTAGAAACTGAAGCTCACAGTAATGAAGCTATATATTCTTCCTCTCCAGAAATCTCTTGAAGAAATGGTGCTTAAGTTCTTTAAGTACTTAGCTTATCCCAGAACATCCATTGTACTCCTAATAAAGTAGATGTTTGTTTTTCCTCATCACAGCAGCTTACTAATTTCTCCAAGGCATATTTTTCAAGCTCTGTTCATGTACTTTATTGTCTCTTTCTCACAGTAACCGTAAGCTCCAGGAGAGCCATCTTTTCATTCCAGCTTTATTCTCAGAACTGACTATGTGCCTTGCCTGTGATAAGTATTCAGTATATATTCTTTGAGTAAGGGAGTGAAAGGAAAGTGAGCAGTACCACACATGTAACCCAAAAGACAGCACTGCCAGAAAGCTGTGCTCTAAGTCATTACTTTCAGCCAAAGTTATACTTCTTTCTAAAATATTATTATAGATATTTTTAAACTAAAATTAAAACTTAGAACACAAAGTGCTTACGCATAAAGTTAGTTGGCTCAATGAAAGGTGCTTCCCATAATAGATTTCAACAATGTTTGATCAAATTAGTATTAAGTTTAGGTTTGTTTAAGACAGTTCTATGGCTAGGGATTTAGCTCAGCAGTCTAAGCACCTGCCTGGCAAGCATGAGGCTGTGAGTTCGATCCCCAGTACCACAAAAAAAAAAAAAAAAGACAGTTCTATTAACAACTAAAATCACCCCCAATCAACCAACTGTGCATCCCACATATTGAAAGCATTTTTAGTTGCTCAGCTACATCTTTCTCAACAAATTTATCTCTACTTTTGTTTATAGAATCTTCAAGAATTAAAACCTTTGGATCAGTGCCTAGTTGGACAGACTAAGGAAAACAGAAAGAAGAATAGATATAAAAACATACTTCCCTGTAAGTTCCAATTTGGCTTCAGACTGAGTGCGTGTTCAGTATACTTCAGACTGTTTAGATGTTTCACAGAGTATGTGCATGTACACACTTTCAGAGATTTACTTTAGTAGATACACAATGTGAATTCATAGCCAGACCTGGTGGCACACACCTGTAATCCCAGCACTCAGGAGGCTGAGGCAAGAGGATCATTGTAAGTTCAAGACCAGCCTGGGCTACAAAGTGAGCTCAAGGCCAGCCTGAATGGCATAGTGAGACCCTGTCTCAGAAAGACAGAAAAAAAAAATGTGAATTCATTTTTAAATCAGCTATATACTGAAAGTCAATGAAATCTTAAATATTTTTTAAGATATTCCTGAATTTTTATGATTATTGCATATGAAATTAATTTATGATGCCAAATCAGTAATCTTAAAATCTTTGTAAAAATGCAAATTGCAAGACTGAGGATGTATCTCAGAAGCAGAGTATTTGCCTGGTATGTGCAAAACACTGAGTTCAGTTTTCAGCACTGCCAACAAAAAAAAAAAAAAGGGATTGGTTTCTGGATAGATGAGCATTTTCTTGAATTCATATGTCACAGCTGCCATCAATTTATTCCACTTAAATCTGCAGAAATGTCTATGGGAACCGCTCACTGTGTACACACATATGACTGTCATTAGGCTTTTTGTATTGTGATAGGGTTTGCTGGCTTGCTGTGTAGTTTAGACCAGCCTTAAATTCGCTATGAAGCCCAAGCTGGCCTCAAACTTAGAGCAATCCTCCTGCCTCAGCCTTCCGAGTGCTGGGATCACAGGTATGCACCACCAAGCCTGGCCAGGCTGTATTGGATCTTAAGTCATGTCAGATACCAGAAGGAAACAAAAGCAATTCTTTTAGCACATGTTTTATTCATTTCACCAGTGAATAGTGTGGTTTTTAAAAATATACTTGTATATGAAAAAATATTAAAGTCTTAAGGTATGGGAATTTGGCTCAGTAAACCAAGCACTTGCTACAATGAGCTAGGCACTAGACTAGATCTCCAGAACCACAAAAGAAAAAGAAAAAAAACAAAACCTAACTTCTTACGGTTATTATCAGCCAAACCTTTATATCCTTGGACTGTAACATATATATGACACACTGACCCCAGTAGTAACAAATCATGTAATAATGACAATACAATTAAATTTTGTCAACCAGGAAGGAAGACAAAAATTCATCTTGGAAAACTTCTTATAAGAAACAAGTCTTAGGGCCGGGGATCTAGCTTAGCAGTCTAAGCGCCTGCCTGGCAAGCGCAAGGTCGTGAGTTCAATCCCCGGTGCCGCAAAAAAAAAAAAAAAGAAAAAGAAACAAGTCTTAGACAACATTTTTAATGGTTTGGCATAAAGTAAATGAGAATTATTTTGAGGCAAAAAGACGGCCAACTAAGTGTTTCAAAATCTGAATGAGATAAACCATAAAAAGAAAACTAATGTGTGTTCTTCATTCTGTGAAGTAAACAACCTAGATTAAGAGATAGAAGTCAGCTAATAAAGGACCATTGATGGATGCTTTTTGACACCTGTTGGAAGGTTTTGTGGTCAGGTATGGTGTCACATGCTTGTAATCTCAGCACTTGGGAAGCTGAGACAAGATCACCGTGAATTCAAGGCCAGCCTAGGCTACATAGCGAGTTCAAGGCCAGCCCGAACCATATAGTGAGACCCCAACACAAAAAAGCAAAACAATTAAAAAAAATTTTTAAAGGGATTTTTAATTTGGTAGATATTAAAGCAAAAGTGATTTTTAATGTATACATACATGCAAATTTATTCTCTAGAATAAATTATTGACTTTATAGCTTTAGTGAAAGAGCTCATACATTTCATACTTTTTTGTTCAAAAAGTTATATTCTGACTATGTAAAATTACAGTTAGACAAAGGCAAGGCCTACATGCAAATGAGTTGCCTTTTTATTTACATTACTTCAATGCTTTGGCAGCTAGTAAAAGAAATACAATTTAATTAGGCAAACAAGAGCCAGCAATATTTGAGGTAACTATCTTATAGTGTCATGGTGATACTGATTTTTGTTCTGTGAAAAGCAGCATTGTCATTCAGTACTATTATTATTGCTGTCAACATTACAATTTTGGAGTAGAAGAAGCAAAATTGTTGTTGCTTTTTTCCTAGTTACTTATTTTGAAGTTCTAATGTGTTTATTAACTGTATTCCTTAAACCAAATCTATGTAGATAATAAATACTGAATCCCACTATAGACACACCTGTAACGTGGGTGGAAGAGGTAAGCATAAAATAGTTTAGCTGTGCAGAAATTTGAAGCCAGGCTGTTAAAGTGTGCATCGCACCCGTGACCTTTGCCTGCCGCAGTGAGCCTCTCACTCAGCATTGCATACTGTTGATGGTCACCTTCACAGACGACGCCACCAGGGTGCCACTCGGAGATGACGGGGGCTATATCAACGCCAGCTTCATCACGATTCCAGTGGGAAAGGAGGAGTTTGCTTACATTGCTTGTCAGGGGCCTCTCCCCACAACTGTTGGAGATTTCTGGCAGATGATTTGGGAGCAAAAATCCACAGTGATAGCCATGATGACACAAGAAGTAGAAGGAGAAAAAATCAAATGCCAGCGCTACTGGCCTAACCTCCTAGGCAAAACAACAATGGCCAATGACAGGCTACGCCTGGCTCTGGAGCAGACACAGCAGCTGAAGGGCTTTGTGGTGCGGGCAGTGACCATGGAAGACATTCAGGTGAGCACCCAAAGCTGGCTTCTCGGAAACAAGGCCCCTCCACGATTGCACCAGGGTTTCTAGATAAAGCCACTGTGTCCTGGTTTCCATGTGGTGGGACCTTTTTCTCATGTTAAGTAGGTTACAGGTTTTCTCCAGGACCTGCTATAGGAAAGCAAGTGCTATCACTCATCACCCTTGCTTAGTGATAGCACAAAGTGGGTCAGAAGCTGCAGGATAGAAACTTATATTTAAAGGTCAAACATCTAAGTGGGCCCATTGACATTGTCTTTTAAAATGTGAGTAAAAAGTGATCTCACCCCAAAGTGACTACCATTTTTAGGTAATGTGGACAATTATAGCATAAACGGTTGTCACATGGATGATCTCCCTGCGGTCGTGTGACTCTGAGTAACTTAGCCTGGATGAGATAAGCGCTGTCCCTCAGTGAAGCACACCCCCACACACACCGTCCTCTGAGCAGTGGAATAGGACCCCTGCTGGAGGGCTCACTGAGGCCCAGGCAGTACTTCGCTTTCACAGAAACAGCACACGAATCAGTGCTGTTGGTGCCATGTAAATGGAGCCTAAGAATTTCCTCTAGAACTTATTTTATGAAGAATTAAAGTTATAAGGGGCTGGGAATTTAGCTCAGCAGTTCAAGCGCTTGCGTGGTAAGTGTGAGGTCATGAGTTCGAAACTGGTACCAAAAAAAAAAAACAAAGTTATGCCTCTTTCGTGAATGTTTTTGACACATGAAAAGTGTGCATGTTTCCGAGTTCCTGGTGCTGTTTCAGCACGCGGGCGTCTCTGTACTCACATTAGCTCACCAGTCACTCGTGACACAGCAGTGCAGCACCCCTCAGGGTTGGGGTCGTACCATGCACCATGGTCACAGAGCTCTGCCCTGGGATGGGAGGGATCCAGGGTGGGATCTGCAGGGAGCAACACAGGCGTGGACCGCGCTTCGCATTGAGAGGCTGCTGATGCTGTGGGAGATGCAGGGTGTAGGGCAGGCGGTTGCAGGCAGCGGGGCGCACGCTGCGGTTCTCAGCAGTGCCAAGGTAGCCTGAGGGGAAGAGCTGTGAGGAGCAGAGGGACAGCTGGGGACAGCGGTCTGGTCTCAGAGAGCCAGTGGCCCTGAGGCCGACCACACAGGGCGAGGGCGTGACTTGGCGGTGGATCACTTGCTTTGCACACAGTGGCAGGGCCCCGCCCCAACACCGCATGCACAGAAAGTGTGGGTCTAGTGGTCCCCTTGATAAGGTCTCAGTTCTTCTCTTAACAGAATCATTTTGTCTCTTCTGCTTCTCTTTTGATCTGGTCCAGTATACAAGTCAGAATTTGAAAGAGCAAGCCGAGTGGGGTGGTGCACGCCTGCAAGCCCAGCACTGCAGAGGCCAGGCCAGGAGGGTCTCAAGTTCAAGTCCAGCCTGTGCAACTAAGCAATGTAGCAAGACCCTCTCTCACAATAAAAAGTGTTTTAAACAGGGGTCCAGGATGTCCCTTAGCCTTGCATCCACTCCCCACTACTGCCAAAAAAGAAAAAACTTGAAAGGACAAAATAATATTAAAAACTAATTCTATGAACAGTATACCATGACACTGTGTACTTACTGTGTTACGACTTTCAGACAGGAGAGGTGCGACGGATCTTCCACCTGAATTTCACTGCCTGGCCTGACCACGACACACCTTCTCAGCCAGACGCCCTGCTCACCTTCATCTCCTACATGAGACACGTCCACAGGTCGGGCCCCATCACCACACACTGCAGCGCTGGCATCGGGCGCTCAGGGACCCTGATATGCATAGACGTGGTCCTCGGACTGATCAGTCAGGATCTGGAAGTGAGTACAAGACAGACACTAAGCGCACGAGTGGCAGAGCTGCTGCTGGGGCCAGACTCTAACGATGTTGTTTCTGTGGGGCACTCCACCCGCCCTGCTGGCCCTTGTCATCTTAGGCTTGTGTGAGACAAAGTCAGTATTGCTTCTACCCTGTGGAGATACTCAAGTGCAGAAGAAAATACATTTTCAAAAGGAAAGATCTTGGTTTTTTGCAGTTGCTATTGTTGCGTACGGGTGGGAAATGCATATTTTATTATACAAGTTAATGCTAAGAACCCTATCTCTAAAGTTACTTCCAATCTAAAAAAGTATTACTAAACCAAGCAATAAGAGTATAATCTTACTTTTGAACTTAATTAATATAAAATCTATTGAAGATGCCAGAATGTCTTACTACATGTGAAATTGAAAATACTAGAATAGCCTACTATATAAGTATGTAAACAAAAGATTTTAGTAGAGAGCAGTTCTTACACCTCACATGCCAGTGTATCTACTATCAAAATTTAATTAGGGCAAAACCAAATAGTCTATTTCTCCCTTGTTTCCAACTCTTAATTGTCGGCTAAACTTTAAAATTCTTTTTGTGTGTGTGTGTGTGTGTGTGTGTGGCACCAGGGATTGAACTCACAGCCTTGTGCTTCCAAGGCAGGCGCTTAGGCCACTGAGCTAGATCCCTGGCCCTTGTCTTTTTGAGACAGGGTCTCACTATGCTGTTCAGACTGGCCTTGAGCTCACTTTGTAGCCCAGGCTGGACTCAAACTCACAACGATCCTCCTGTCTCAGCCTCCTGAGTGCTCGATTACAGGTGTGAGCCACAATACCCAGCTAAAATTCTTGAATTTTACTTGAAAAGCTATCTGTAAGAAAATAATTTATATTGCTTTTAAAATTGTAAGAAATTAGTGTAATTTCTGGAGAAGAGAATTTTTGTTGAAGATTCTCAAATAGGATAACCTGCTCTAATTCTTAGATCTTAAATGGCAACCAGATCCCTTCGCCAAGTCACTTTCCAGGACAGCTGCCCAAAACAGAGAAGCGGCAGTGCAGCGTGCAGGACCCAGCAAGCCATCTGTGTGTGAGCTTCCTGGGTTCAGATGTGGTCGCTCTTCTGTCTAACGTGTGCTCTGTCTCCTTGCACAGTTCGACATCTCCAAGCTGGTGCGCTGCATGCGGCTGCAGAGGCACGGGATGGTGCAGACCGAGGTGAGTCTGCTGCTGCCTTCTGCCAGGGACTTCTGGAGGGAGCCCACAGCTAGCGTGTGCTCCTCGGAGTGCCGTGGAGCTGTGGCAGGACTGTGGCCTGACTCAATGTCAAAGGGCCACTCTGGCTGCTGGGTTAAGTGAGACCTGCCTCCAGGAGGGGATGCTGGGTTAGAAAAGGGAGGTCAGTTAGATGGTAGATGTGGTAGATGTGGCAGAAAGAGGATTTGCTAGTGTGTTGTACGTGGTGTGAAAGGGTAACAACTGAATGTGGGAAATGTAGAAAAGGCAAAAGACAGGTGAGCAAAAAAGAAATGAAAAGGCCACTTGCATTCTTACTTTAAGGGAGTGTTGATTTCTTAAAAGATGTTCACATCCTTTTTCCTAAA
>RJWT010048504.1:0-11131 GCA_004365215.1 Cuniculus paca | reverse complement strand
TTCATTATTAAAGTTTCATGGGAAAAAAGATTCCACTGAGCCGGTCATTAGCAGTGATTCTGTTAGTGATAGTTGAAGTCATCCTATACAGTAACTCTCCTGTCTCATCTCCCTCACACCATCTACAAAGGTTTTTAAAGGTAAATGCAGGTTAATTTTTCTTTATATTTTATATTATATTGCAGTATTGTCATCATTTTTATATGAATATTTTTGGCTTGTAGAACAAATAATCTGAGTTTCCACTATTCCTTATGGGAAAATTTGCTTTGATATACAAAAGCTTTGGATTAAAAGCATATTTCTAGAATAAATTATGCTCACAAACAAACGTCTTACTATGTTTCCCTTCCCCTAGTTGGTTGAGCTCTCATAAAACATCAGTAGGTTAGGCTCTAGTAAAATACTTTATCTTGAGGGCAGGCATTGTTAATAAGACCAGAATGCTTTGGTGTGTATGTTTCAAAGTGATTACCTTTCCCCTCCTTCTTCCAGAAAAACAACGAGATTTTTCTCCAATATTCACTGTGAGAACCTGGCAGAGCTCCTGTTAGTAAAACAAGAGTCCAATATCTCTTTCCCAACAAGACCAAGCCCTTCCTGGAGTTTTTAACTCTTGAACTTATCCGCACTGAACATCTAGCAATTTGGCAATTACAGTTCATTCCTGCGCTGGTACTGATTTCCCTGTGGAGGTTTCTGCTTTCATTAGTTATGATTCTCTGTATTTCTGTCTTTCTATTTGGTGGGTGGACAGAAATTTGCCTTGAAATCTTCTCTGATAAGTTTAAGAAAATTGCTGATTTTTCAGTTTGTTATTTAAAAAAAAAACATGTTATTAAGAATAACAATTTCTAAGCCGGATGTGGTGGTGCCCACCTATCATCCCAGCACTCAGGAGGCAGAGTCAGGAGGATTGCCATGAGTTCAAGGCTAGCCTGGGCTACATGGGAGTTCAGGACCAGCCTGAACTACATAGCAAGACTGTGTCTCAAAAAGAGGGAGAGAGAGAGAGAGAGAGAGAGAGAGAGAGAGAGAGAGAGAGAGAGAAAGAGAGAGAGAGACAGAGAGAGAATGAATGAATATGAGAATAACATAACAATGCCCAAGCTCCCTACATGCCAAGCCACAAACCAGAAGTCAAGAGATTTACATTTTAAATAGGGTTCCCAAGGAAAACTTCATCAAAAAAGTAATGTTTAAGAATAGACTTCAAGACAGGGTAAACCATAATGTTAATACATGAGAAAAATGTATACCATGAAGAAGGGAACAAGGTCTAAAATTCTGTGGCAGAAGGTGGTTGGTATACTCAAGGAATAGCAAGATCAGTTCAGATAAAATAAGAGAGTTCCGAGAAGGGGAAGAAGTAGGGCATAATGTTAAAGTTCAAAAGATCCAATCTCATAATACTTTCTGGATATTATAAGAACTATAGCTTGTATTCCAAGAGAGATGAAAAATCATTGAAGAGTTTTCAATTGGAGTGATCTGACAGGATTTGTTTTCACCACGTGATTCTGGAGACTTAGTGTAGGGTAGACTATAAAGATGCTAAAATAGAAGCAGCCCACGTGCACAATAATCCAGGAGAAATAATGGTGACATGGAGCAGTATAAGAACTAAGGTAGATAAAAGTGGTAAGATTCTATATATACTATATTAGAAGGTAGATTTAAGAGGATTTTTCAATGAGTTGGATGTGGGAAATAATATTAAAAAGAATCAAGAATAGTCCCTAAGTCTTTGGCTGAACCTGTGCCACTATAAGTCAGATGAGAGATTGTCAGAGGAAGCAGGTTTTCTATTTGTTTGATGTAGGAAAGATAGGCAAAAGAGAATATGAAAATCTCAGTTTTAAATGCATTCTTTCAAAATCCTAGATTGTTTCAAAATATACTGAATGGGCATGTGAATAGGCAGTTGGATACATGAAGCTGTAGTACAGAGGATGGGTCCAAACTACATGTGTAAATTTGGGGGTCAAAATGGATTTAAAATCATGAGACTGGGTGGAATCATGCAGAGAATGGATGGAATCGTGCAGAGAATGGATGGAATCGTACAGAGAATGGGTAGGCTGGGTCATGAGCCCAGGGGCACTCCAATAATTACAGGTCAATGAGATAAAAAGAAAGTCCACAAAAGAACTGAGGTTGAGCAGCCCTGAAGGTAGGTGGAGTCACAGGAGAGTGGAAGTGTCCTGGAATTGGAAAGAATGATACAGTTCAAAGAATATTTTAATTGAGTCAAATGCCAGTGATTGGTAAAATAAAGTGAGATTTAGCAAAGTGGAGAGATTTTCAGAGATTCACATAAAAACAGTGTTCAGCAGAGTAATGTCCTAAAAAGCCAGACTGATATGGTTTCAAAACAGAATGGAGGAGAAAAGTTTTAGATAGCAGGTAGACACAATTGTTTCAGAGTTCTGTCATGGAGAAGTGTGCTGTGTCACCATAGCTTCAAAGGAATAGAACCAGTGGGTAATTGTGCCCACCCTTTTCTAGAAGACAATCGACTCACATTAACAGAAAAGTATGTACCTAGGCACAGATGTAGGTAAATGAGTAGATGCTGAGGTAGACGCATATGGAGATTCTCTACTAGTTATTTCTGAAGATTTATAATATACAAATAGATTTTAAATGTAGTTTTAAAAATAATTTATTTAAAACTTGAGCATGTTCCTATACCTTTACATGCCCTCCTATAACCAATTTCAAATGGCTACTTTGAATTACAATTACATGGAAGTAAAATAAATTTGAAAACTAACCCCTAATTGTTGACTGTTTTAGCACTCCATTTTTCTTCTTGGAATACTACATCCATAAAAATATGGTTTATATCTGCATAGTGAACTCTCCCCTGAGCCCTTATACTGGCTGCTTCCTCTTTAGTTTTAACTTAAATGTTATCTCTTCCCAGATGCTTTTTCTGACCTATTTTATTAAGTTATTCCTGTTATCATCCAATATAGTACACTCTTTCTGGTTACTCACATTAGACTTTAAGTTCTACAGGGGTTGCTAGGCTACACACTGTATCTGACTTATTATAGATGATTAATAAGTATTTGCTGAATGGTTGCATGGATAAATAAAGGAAAAGTAATGAATCTATGAGTGCCACAGATTAGATTCATAACATGGACCTGATAGAGCAAAAGTTAAACCACATGTAAAATTGTTACTTCATTTCTACCCAGACCGCCAATGGAGAAATTTCACAATATTGCTTACACAAGTGCTTACATCTCTTTCCAGCTGGCTGAAGAGTATGAGCCTGTTTATAACCTGTACCTTGGACCCTGGCGCACTGTGGTCTAATATGGATATGATGCAGTAAAAGAAGCTGTGATCAGTCAGGGTGATGAATTTCATGGCAGAGGACGTTTTCCAATCATTGGTATAGCCCAGAAAGGACATGGTATGTTTCAAATCAAAATACAGCTTAATTTTTTTAGGCACAGTTTAATTTTTTTAGATATTTAGAAAAAAATATCTAATTAACTACTTTAATGAATGTCTGTTCTATACTAAGCAACTAACCAGATGCTGCTGTACTGCAATGCAATTCTGCGGCTCACTACCCAGAGTTAGCACAGGCTCCATAGGGCAAAGCTACAGATGCAACAGAAAGCCCTCAGATGCCAGCTGCAAGTTTAAGGGTCCATCGGTCACTCACACTTCTGATCAACTGCCTCAGGTTCAGTAATTTGCAGAATGAATCACAGAACTCTGGAAGGTACTCTGCTTAGAATTACAGCTTCATTATATAAAGGACACAAATGAAGAGACACATAGGGAAAGGACTGGGCAGAGATTACAAATATATTGCTTCCGAATCCTGTCCCTAAGATTAACAATGCATTATCCTCTGCATATTGATATGTTCACAGGCCAGGAAGCTCACCTAAGCCTTGATGTCCAGAGTTTTTCCTGGGATTTCATTAGACAGGCATGATTGGTTGAATCACTAGCCAGCCCCTCTGCTTCCTGGAGGTTAGGAGTTCAGGTTGATATCACTAGTTCAACTCTCTAAACCTAGCTGGTTGCTTTTTCTGGCATGGCCAGCCCTCATCTTGAAACTATCAAGGGGTTTACCAAGAGTCATCTGCTTAGCATAAACTCAGCATGTTTCAGGGATCCCCCATGAATAACAAAGGCACTTCTAATACTTGGAAAATCCTAAGGGTTTACAAGCACCCACAAACAAGCGACAAAGATCAGAAAAAATTTTATTATGCAACAGAGGCTCTGTAGTTCCATTAAGATGAACATCAAAATCAGACTCCAAGTCCCTTGTAGGTTAATTCTCTGACTAGAACTTAGACAACAATCTGAGGGCCTTTTGTAATAAGAGTTGTTACCAAATGCCAATGATTGGTAAAATAAATTGATAGGGAGTTGGAGAAGCCATGGTCGGGTTGTAGTTTCACATGGTGCAAAGGATGCAGTAGCACAGTGGCACCGACAGCAAATAAATGACCAGATACGAAAATTACTGTTTTTCAATGATAGCCTGTCTGGTTGAGGAATTAGCAGGTAGATAACCCATAGGGAGCTACCATGGTACTAGACGTGTTCTAGTTCTTCACAGATAACAGGTTCACAGATAATTGTTTTTACATTTCAAAACTTAGACATGTCTTACATGTATTCATATATATAGCACAACCAAAAATTTAGGACAGCTGAAAGTTTTCTTCAAACCATATAAAACTGCAAGTCCAGAGAAATAGAAACATGCTCTTTTCAAAGCATACTTATGAATCATTAATTAGATATACTGCAGCGTGCTGCGTTGTATAAGTGAAACAATCTCTGACCTCTCTCTCTTAAAATTAAGGTACATTTTTTCAAGAAAAGAAGCAACCAAGCCTTCCTTTCACTACCTTCCAAATAAGTTGATTACATTGGCTTGTGTGTGCCCTTTTAAATTAATTTTTAACTGGAAATGGAACTACGGGGCTGCTTTGAACTGAAGAGAGGAAAATTATTAGTTTCAAACACAGGTTTTTACAACTCTGGGAAAATTGAGTTCCAAGTGTCCTGTAAAATTCCTGTCATTTCTCCTTACTTACATATAATGGAAGCATTCAGCTCTTCCTTCCCCTAACTTTTCCATTCTGGAAAATAACAGAGAACCATTCATCTATATTTTAGAATTTGTTCTTTATCAGTTCCCAATTACTCCCAAAGCAAAATACCAAAATTTGGGTGGCTCAGAACAAAAGAAATTTGGTCAGGCAGGAGTGGTGATGTATGCCTCTAATCCCAGCACTCAGAAGGCTGAGACAGGAGGATCACTGGGAGTTGAAGGCCAGCCTGTGCCAAAAAGTGAGTTCAAGGCCAACCTGAACTGAACTGCATGGTGACTGTGTCAAAAAACAAAAACAAAACAAAACAAAAAAAAAACACCACTTTATTATTTCACAGTATACAATTGATTCCTTCTGTGAAGGAGATTCTGTTTTGTCCCTCTCCCCTAGCTTCTGGTGGTTTTCTGGTAATTGTTGATGTTTTTTGGCTTGTAGGTGCATAACCTATGATACTGTCCCTACATGTGTGTAGGTCTCTTTATTTAAATTTCTCTATTTTATGAGGACAGTAATAATACGTTGGAATGGCCTACCCTATGATCTCATTTCAACTTGATAACTTCTGTAAAGACCTTATTTCCAAGTAAGGTTACATTCTCAGAAATTGGAGGTTAGGAGACCAGCATATTTGTGGAGGAATGGGGGCAATTCAATGAATAACATTTGCTAAAATACCAGGTGACTTTCTAACATATTTGAAAACTATAGTACACTACCATAGATTCCTACAATATCTTTTTGACTAATCAAGTTGTTGAAACATTCCCTGCTACCTATCTACTCAATATTTTGATTAGTTCCCTAATCTTTAAACATGTATGGCATCAATAGCAATCCTTATTTTATTTATTCGATTCATACACCAGGATTATGGTAGGTACTATTGTTCACTCACTAAAATGCGAAGTTTAAAATAGCTTACATTATTCTTAAGAGATAGAGATAAACAGCCTCTCATTTTTCACTTGGGATAGTGCGTATAGTCCAATAAGAAGTATTGACAGATAAATGAGAGAGACTCATTGGTGAATCTAGTTTACCTAAGTAGGAACAACCTCTTACGCAGTTCTATAACCCATCCACACACACACAGATTAGGCTGCGAGAGGGCATAACTTCCTTGGAGGAAGAACTTTTGACCTACAGGGTTATGGATGTGGTAAAGAAAAATAAATATACTTCAAATATGTATTCACATAAATATATAATGTATGTTATAGCGCACATTATAGTTTATCATATATAAATATGTTTAAATTATATCACACCACAAAATTATATAACTGTGATAAATATAAATATTGTGCTAATATATTACATAAATAAATATATATTTCATATATATTCACAAGTGTATTTTCTAAACAAAGTAAGAAAACACAGCAGAGCCTTCTAGTTATCTTTTTTCCATTTTGGACATCTCTTTTTTATCATGCATATTTAAAGTATATATCATCATATTTTGAGATACATATACACTGTGAAATGATTATTATCATCAAGCTAATTGACATATTCATCACCTCACATACTTATAGCAATTCTTAATTTCTTCCACCTAGAAACATTTCATAACGGCACAAGTCAAAAAATAATATGAAAAATGTTCTATCTTACTCCCAGAGATAGATTAAAACAGTTAACATTATTCTTCTAAACTATTTGATAAATCTCTATATATTGATGCATTTTTTAAAATAAAAAATTGTCAATGCTATATATGTTATTTTATAATCTGCTGTTTTACTTAGTAGATACCTTTTCACCTCAGTAAACACATATCAACATCATAATCCCTTGATGATATAATTCATAACTGTTTTTTCCCCATCCCCCTACCACCCTCCCTTACCTCCACCTTCCTTCCTCTCCCTCTTATTCTCCTCTTGTCTGGTAATAATCTCCCTTTTACTTTCATTTTTTTTTAGGTTACACAAATTAGGGAAAACATAAGATATTGGCCTTTCTGAATCTGGCTTATTTTGTCTAATGTGATCATCTCCTGCTGCCCGTACTTAGTTCCCTGAAAATAAGACCTAACTAGAACACAATTTCTAGCGTGATTTTGTTGTAATGCAGTAGAGCTCATTTTCATGGGATGTCTCTTCTAAAATTATATCAGAACTCGTTGCCTGAGCAAGTCTTTATTTTCAGCTAAATGGAGTAATTTCACTCTTCTTTTTTTTAATGTTAAAGAGAAAAGAGATAAAAATAACAAACAGATTTTCAATAAATGTTAGTAGGACAGTTACAACAATTAATTGCATAATGTTGTCTTTGTGGCAGTTATTCAGAGTACAAGATATAGGCATGATATCTTGTCCAAACAATATTAGCACAAACCTTTCTTTTCAATGAACTAAAAGAAACTAGCTGTGTAACTTTTTTTTTTTTTTTGGCACCAGGGATTGAACTCATGACCTCACACTTGCCAGGCAGGCACTTAGGCCACTGAGCCAAATCCCTGGCCTTTGTCTTTTTAAGATAGGGTCTCACTATGCCATTCAGGCTGGCCTTGAGCTCACTTTGTAGCCCAGCTGGTCTCAAACTCGTAACAGCCCTCCTGTCTCAGCCTCCCAAGTGCTGGGATTACAGGCGTGAGACACCACGCCCAGCTGCTGTGTAACTATCTTAACTATCTTGTGTATATCTATATTTTTTTCTTTTCCTACCTTTCCCTTTTCCTCCCCATCTCAGTTTGCCTTCTCTTTCGAACAGTTTCTTCCCTGTTCACAATATCTATTGTACCTTTTGTATATTATTTACTCATTCTGTTTCTCACATTAGTGGGACAATATGATGTTTACACATATGAGTCTGATTTATTTCACTTATGAGTATGGTTCTGAGAAGCATCCATTTACCTTTAAAAGTCTCCAGTTTATTCTTCTTTATGGTTGAGTAGTACTCCATCATATTAAAAAAAATTCTCATGTCTTTTTCATCCATTCCTCAGTTGATGGGCATTTGGGATGTTTCCAAGATTTAGCTATTACAAATTGTGCCTCTTTGAACATGGGTACACATATATCACTGTGGTATGATGTTTCTAATGCTTCTGGAAAAATACCCAGAAGGGGAATAGCTGGGTCAAATAGGACATCTAATCCTCGTTTTTTAAGGAATCTTCACACTGATTTCCACAGTGGTTGTAGCTGTCTTCTCTTCCAGCAGTGGGGAAGGGTTCCTTTTTCCCCAGGGCCCCTCCAGCATTTGTTATTTGTTGATTTCTTGATGATAGCCATTCTTTCTGGGCTGAGATGGAATCTCAGTGTTGTTTTAACTGCATTTCTCTAATGACCAATGATGCTGAACATTTTTTCATGTATTTATTTTCTGTTTGTATTTCTTCATCTGAGAAGTGTGTATTCATCTCAGATGCCCATTTTTTGATTGGGTCTTTGACTTTGGCGGGGTCTGATTTTTTTCACTTCTTTTGTGTTCTAGATGTAAGTCCTTTGTCTGTGGGACAGCTGGCTATAATTTTTTTCCACTCTGGGTTTTCTTTTCACTCTGTTGGTGATTTCTTTTGTTGTGTACAAGCTTTTTAATAAGACAAGATCCCATTTGTTGATTTGTTGTGATATTTCTTTTCTAGTCTAGGTTTTGTTCATGAAGTCTCTGCCTACATCTATGTCTTTGAGATTTCTACCTATTTTCTCTTCCAATAAATTTAGTGTTTATATTTTAACATTTAGATTTTTGATCCATTTTGACTTTAGTTTAGTGTATGGTGATAGACATGGGTCTAGTTTTAGTCTTTGGCATGTAAAAAGTCAGTTTTTCCAGCACCATTTATTAAGAGGCTATCTTTCTTCCAGTGAGCATGTTTGGCTCCTTTGTTAAAGATAAGTGGCTGACTGTGTTTGGGTTGTGTCTGCATTTTCTATTCTCTTCCACTGATCCTCAGGCCTGTTTTTTTACTGTGATTTTATCACGATAGCTTTGTAGTGTAATTTTAAGTCTGGGATTGTGACGCTCCCAACTTCTTTGTTACCCAGAAGTGCTTTTGCTATTCTAAGTCTTTTCTGGTTCCAAATGAATTTTAGAAATGTTTTCTGTAGATCTGTGAGGTATGCTAATGGTAATTTTCATTCTTCTTTACAACTGAATAATACTCCATTATGTGTATATACCACATCTTTTTATCCATTATTCTGTGATGGGAACCTATGTTAGTCCATATTTTGGCTGTTGTGAATCATGCTGCAGTAAACATGGGCATGCACATACTCATATAGTATGTTAATTCCTTCAGATATACACCAAGGAGCAGTATAGCTACCTTATATGACAGCTCCATTTTTCATTTTTTGAGGAGCCCTCCATACTGACTTAAATAGTGGCTATACTAATTTACATTCCCATCAGAAGTGTAGAAGGGCCCGCCTATGGTATTCTCTCCATCATTTGTTTTTTTGTATTCTTGATGATACCTTTCTGACTGAGGCAAGATAGAATTACAGTATTATTTTTATTTGCATTTCCATAATGGGTAAAGATATTGGCAGGCATGGTGATATATGCTTTTAATCTCAGCACTCTGGGAGTCTCAGGCAGTTGATCACAAGTTTAAACACACCCTGCAGAACTTAGTAATCTAGTGAGACCTTGTCTCAAAGTAAAAAATAAAATAAAACAATCAAATTAAAATTTAAAAGGGCTGGGCATGTAGCTCAGCACAAAGGCCCTTGGTTCAATCCCCAGTATCACACACACACACACACACAGTAAGATGTTGAACATTTTTCCATGTACTTATTTGCCATATGTAATTCTTGTGGTGTCTCATTATGCTACTTGATTTTTGTAGTGTTAAGTTTTTAAATTCTTTATATATTCTATATATTCATGTTCTGTCAAAGAGGAGCTGGAAAATTAAAACCACACTGACATTCTGTCTCACTCCAGAAAAAATGGCCATCATCAAGAAACCAACCAATAACAAATGCTGGTGAGACTGAGGGGGAAAAGGAACACTTCCCCATGCTGGTGAGAGTGTAAACTGGTACAACCATTATGGAAATCTGTATGGAAATTCCTCAAAAACCTAAGGCTAAAGATTCCATTTGACCCAGCTATGCCCCTTCTAAGCATCTTCCTGGAAGAGTTAAAAAACATACCACAGTAATATATGCATAGCCATGTTTTATAGCAGCACAATTTATAATAGCTAAATCTTGGAAAAAACCCATATGCCTATTAACAGATGAATGAATAAAGAAAATGTGGTATTTATACACATATATTTATATTTATATATAATGGTGTACTATGCAAAAGAGGGATAAACTTGAGTCATTTGTTGGTAAATGGATGGACCTCAAGATCATAATTTTAAGGGAAATAAATCAGACACAAGGGACAAAATGCAGGATAGATATTGGGAAAAAAGAAAGAACATGTTCAAATGGGAAGGGAGGGGAAAGGAAAGCAAGGGAAATGCAGTTTAAAAAACAAAGAATGGAAGGAAAAAATGGAAACAAAGTTTCTGTAAATAGAGATGGGAAGAAAGGGAAGGAAGGAGAGGGGGAGGGAGGGAAGGGAAAGATGAAGAATTAAGATATATGATGTAGCGGTACAAAGTCTCATAATGAATGTGAGTACTATGTATGGCAAATAAGTACTAATAAAAAAATTTTAAAAAACAAGAACTGGAAAAGATTTTTACAGATTCTGTAGGCTGTCTCTTTTCTCTGTTAGATGTTTCTCTTGCGCAGAAGCTTTTTAATTCGTTATTGTCATATTTGTTGATTCTTGCTATTATTTTTGTGCTATTGGAGTCCTATTCAGAAAATTTTTGCATGTACCTGTAACTTCAGGTGCCTCCTCTCTGTTTTATTCTAGCAGTTTCAAACTTTCAGATTTTATACCTAGGTCTTTGATCCATTTTAAATTGATTTTTCTACTGGATGAGATAAAAATCTAGTTTCAAAAAAAGTCTAGTTTCAATTTTCTGTTTATGGATATCCAGATTTCCCGGCACCATTTGTTAAAAGTATCTGTAGTTTCTCTAAAATGCTTTT